>PVLC010001071.1:54871-101392 GCA_004027655.1 Graphiurus murinus
CCCAGCATTCGGGAGGCTGAGACCGGAGGATCCGGGTTCGCGGCCAGCCTCAGCTACCTAGTGAGGCACTCCGCAACTTAGTGAGACTCGGTTTCAAAATAAAGAATAAAAAATAGGGCTGGGGGTATAGCTCGGAGGTAGAATGCCTCTGAGTTCAATCCCCAGTACCGCAAAAAAAAAAAAAAAAAAAAAAAAAAAACCAATGTGTCATTCTAGAGTCCAATTTGACATGATTCTGCCAAGGAAATACTGCGTGGCTAGCAGGAGCAATTCACAAGACAAGCCATTCTGCTAGAATTGAGACCTGGCTGTGGGACCCCAGGACGACCCTATGGGATAAGTACTAGAGATCCTTGGATCTGGTCTACCTCAAGCTGAAGGTTGCTACAGTTGATTGGAAACATCCCAGAGGCACAAAGCTAGAGCAGAGTCTTTGCTTGCTAAAGTCTAAGCGAGATATTTATCTATCTCATAGGCTCACTAAGAAGGTTGAATAATTAATCTGTATAAAACACTTGACTCAGTACTTGGCTCACAGAAAGTCCTGAGTGCATGTTGGCAATGATCACTGCTCTTAATCATTATTATCAACAATACTCACTGAATCTCATGCCTCATCTGGTTTTCTTTCAGTGGATGGCTGCATCGACTGGTCAGTGGATCTCAAGACATACATGGCTTTGGCAGGTGAACCAGTCCGAGTGAAATGTGCCCTTTTCTACAGTTACATTCGCACCAACTATAGCATGGCCCAGAGTACTGGGCTCAGGCTTATGTGGTACAAAAACAAAGGTGATTTGGAAGAGCCCATCATCTTTTCAGAGGTCAGAATGAGCAAAGAGGAGGATTCTATATGGTTTCACTCAGCTGAGGCACAAGACAGTGGATTCTACACTTGTGTTTTAAGGTGAGTATAATGTGAGCATATTGCTCAATCACATGGCTGATAGTCATTTGATTTGGACTGGAGTGTATTCAGGTGTGCCCTCTATATTATACAGCAGATATGTTCTTGAAAGACTACATGCAATGCATGTAGAACTTCAGCAAATTTAATTCTAATTATCTTTTGGAATTACATAGCAAATTCTTATCAGATTGTCATAAATTCAGGTTCCCATTTTTCTGTGTGTACTTATTAAATTTATAAAATTTTGTGACTCATTTCTTTCCCAACTCCACCCCTGCCCCAGGGTCTTGTATTAATGATTATTTTTCTATAGAGCCAAATGGCTCAGTGGTCTTGATATGTGGCCATGAAAATGACCTCAAATATCATCTAGTCCAAGGTCTTGCCTTTCTTGTTCATGGAAAATAGCTTCAAATACTGCTGGGAGATATCTTAACAAACATGCTACTGTTCATATCCTTTGTAGAATTTCCTATGTGAATTTACTTTTGCTGTGCCTAAATATTCAACATAGAACTCTGTAAACACAGTCATTGTCAGTTTCTAGGTACTATACTGGGAAGGTATAACACATAATTCTTGCTTACAAAGTTACTAAAAAGTAATCTGTTTTGTCTTCAGGGATTCCACAATATGCCTGCCCTTCCCCCCTCCACCCCAGTGCTAGAATGTAGCATCTCAGAGACTGGATTAGATATTGAAGTGGATAGCTGAGATGACCTTTAAATCACCTTTCAATTCTGCCATTTTGAGTCTCTGATCTGGCTCACCAGGGATCTGCACTGTACTATTTGATTTTAACTTCTTGGAAATACAGACCCTTCCTATTTTTGTCTTCTGTGGACTTTGATGCCAAAGATATGCTACTTCTTTATCAAAAGCACTTAGAACTCCCTGGTGAGGCCTCATTGTTCTAAAGGCCAAGAGAACAAGGTAGTGTATAAATTGAGAATTTTCTTGGGGACTTAACATTTACTTGTGTGTGTGGGGGGGGGTATGTGTTGTGAGAGCAAATGGTGAGCTCAGTTTCTTTTTGAGGTAGGAAATATCCCCAGGATTTTTTCAGAAGCATCAATTATTTTCATCACAACTTTAGTCATAAGCAATACTTTATTCTTCTCCAGCAGCTCTTGGCAAAATTGAGAAGTATGTGGAATTCAGCTTTAGTTACTGAGACTGTTTTTTTCCAGGATGTTGTCACTCTTTTCCTGCTGGCACCCCGTATATGCCCCATCCTCACTAAAGGCTGCCAATCAAAATTATCTATTTTCTTCCCCTTACCTTGATATGCTTTTTGTTTTTTGCCTTCACAAATTTAAAGTTTATTTGCAGAGCATTGACCCATTATACTCAGGTGATGAATTAATGAACTAATTATTTTCTCTGTCCTCCTTATGCCCTCAGTCTTGCTACCTCTCCTCTTTTCCCTTCTACCCCATTATCCTATTCTTGGCAATGTTAACAACTTAGTGTATACATTATTTACATTTTGCCTACTCTTTTAATCACACAATAATTTTTAAATGGAAATTTTCTCCTCTTTATTTTACAAAATAAAAAGAGGGCTGTATATGTTGCTGCATTTTCTTTTCTTAGTAAAAATACTTAATGGAAGTCTCTCCAAATCAACTGATATAGACTTATTCATTCTTTTTCAGTGTATAATATTCTGTGTTGCTTAATATTCTTTATATCAAAATGTAAACAATAGTTTCCCTGTTGAAAAACATAGTTTGTTTCCAGATATTTATCTACAAAAGAGCTTTAAAAATCCCTATTTTTTAAATAAAATTTCAATTATTAGAAGTTATTTACAGAATTATTGCAACGATAGTACAGTGTTTCTGTATACTCTACACTCTATTATTGTCCTACATGACTATAGTACATTTGTTACAACTAATGAGCCAATGAAACGATGTAATAGTGATATATTATAATCTGAAGTTCATACTTTATTCATGTTTCCTTAGTTTTTTCTTAGTGTCCTTTTTCTGTTTCAGGATCCCATCTGTAATACCATATTTCATTTAGTTTTCATATGTCTTTTAAGCTCTTCTTGGTTGTGGCAGTTCCTTGGCCTTTCTTGTTTTTTGATAGCCTTGAAATTTTGAGGTATACTGGTCAGATGCATTATAAGGTGTCCTCCTATTGAAAATTGTTGAATATTTCTCTCATGGCTAGATTGGGATAATGCATTTTGTGGAGGAAGTTTACAGAGGTAAAATACCATTCTCATCATATTGTATCAAGGGTACAAAGGATCAATATGACTACTGTTAATACTGAACTTGGTCACCTGCCTTGAAGTAGTGTTTGCCTGTCTCCACTGTAAAGTTGCTCATTTTTCCTTCCTTTCCATACTTTAGTCTTTGGAAAAATGACATTATTCATAGTCCACACTTTAAGGAGTAGAGAGTTGTGTTCTACTTTCTTCATGGTGGAAAATCCACATAAATTATTTATAAATCTCTATCTTTTATCCCACTTATGTATATATGTATATGTGTATTGGTAGTTCAGTTTTATTACTATAGACTCAATTATATTGATGTTTTACATTGGGTTGTAATGCAATTTTAGTTTACTTACTCAAATTCTCACATTTTCCCATTGGGAGCTGTTTCAGTGGCTTATTTGCTTCTTTGATATAACTTCATCATTGCAGGTTTTTTTTTTTTTTTTTGCTTTTTTTAGCATTTTCTTACATTATTGAAAAACAATCCAAGCTTATATTATTTCCTGACCCAGACTTAGAATCAGCGATTTTCCCAAGAGCCCTAATTCTTTTTAATAGGGAACGGCATTCTAAATCAAGATTTGGGTGGTAGGTCTTTGATACTAGAGTGTTATTGCTTCTAGGTCATTTCAGCTGACAATCTATTTGTTTTTGAACAAAACCTTGCACTATTTCACGCAGAAGTCAACAGATAGTGAAGGGATACTCTGGCGGTAATAGAACCTCCCAATGTCACTGAAGTTGTTTCCTTTAGGTGGTCTTCTCTTTCAAGTACATATCAGATCAACTTTGTTTATATCCATAGTAGATACCATTTGAGTCAGTGGTTCTGAACTCACATGTAGATCAGAAGAAGAGAAAGGGATGACAATCTCCTGAACAGAGGCTTAGATTCCAGCATAACTGTTGAGTTCTTTTATTTAGGCAGCAGGCCTTAGGGAGCAATGGGAACCGGTTGGAGTTGGGTGGAACTTCTGGACATTATCTGTCATGTGTGATTTGGTAAGAGAAAATAAAGTTTAAGAATGACTGTTTTAGAGGAAAAAAACCAACAACAATAAAACAATATAATGTTACCTGGAAGTAGAAGAAGAGAGACAATTAGGGATTGGGAAGGAGCTCAAGGGAAAGAGGACCCAGAAGGGGTTAGGATATGGGAGAGTGGACATGATCACAGCTAAATATATGGATGTATGGAAATGCCACAAGGAAACTCATTAATTTGCACAATTGATGTATGTTAGTATTTAAAATAAAAAGTATCATATGCAGTTGGCTGTTTAAAGTCTTAAACTGATTGTAATCAATCAATAACTTTGAATTTGGATAAATATAGTAAATACCATGTAGAAGGATAAGCTTGTACTTGTGAATATGTCAAAAATTAAACCAAAGAATATAAAAGAATAATCTAGCTTTAATATGAGTTTTAAAAATGTACAATATACCAGGCGTGTTGGTGCACATCTGTATATCCTAGCTGTTTGGGAAGCTAAGGCAGGAAAATGACTAAATTGGAGTTTGAGGCCATTCTAGGCAATTTAGCAAGACCACGTTTCAAATAAAAATGTATAGTATTATTTTCTATCTATTAATTCAACCTGGAATCAAATTGTTTAACAAGAACAGTAATATTAAATAAAATATAGATAAAACATAAAAAGGAAGCAGAGAGTCTTATAAACTCAGAGACATAGAAATCTTTTCTATTATAGCTTGCATTTGCTGTGAATAATGAACCTTTCTGTGTGCATGTATGTCACTATCACTATGATTTACATCATATGAAACTATAATGCACCAATAAATTATATAAAAATTAATGAACCTTTCTGATATAATAGTAGCCATTGATTTCAAATGAGAAATTTAGTCCATATAGGTGATTTTATATAATTGCTAAGAGTGAAACTTATAGTAAAAAAGGATCTTATGTAACAATGTCAATATTCACCTAAAATTCCCAATTTGATACCACTTTAAGGTAATTATGAATTTCCTATACTTTCTTGACCACATTAGAAATTATTCTATTATTCTATTGATTTCATTGTGCTATATATATGTATATATACATGTATGTAATATACATATATATGAAATGTTTATTAATCTCCATCCATCTGAATCAAAGCAATGTTATTCATTTTAAAATTTTTCTTTTGCTAGTCTCGAGTAATTAATTGAATTTCTCAGCATGTTCATGAGTTAGTAATAGAGGAATGGGTCATATTTTTAGAGGCAATGCCAATCCAAAACTTCCTGTTTCTCCACTTCCTAACCCCAACCTCTTCAATGAAGGTACTTGGTGGGATAAAAATTATGAGAGTAATCTTATTTGACAGAATCCCACATATCACTCTCAATAATTTGTAATAAGGGTAACTTAGGCTGTGGATGAAGATTTAGTACTATAATCTTGAGTTGAATTCATGGATATGGAAAAGAATGATTAAATATAACTAAAAAATCTATAGAAGCCTGCATTATTGCAGATAACTATGGCCAAGTATGGAGAGCCAATTAGAGGTTCAAATCCATTATGACAATTTACCTCTTCAAGGAGATACACAGAACAAGGAACCCATTTTTTATTTTTTTTGCGGTACTGGGGGTTGAACTCAAAAACATTCTACCTCGGAGCTACACCCCCAGCCCTATTTTTTATTCTTTATTTTGAAACTGAGTCTCACTAAGTTGCGGAGTGCCTCACTAGGTAGCTGAGGCTGGCCATGAACCCGGATGGATCCGGTCTCAGCCTCCCGAATGCTGGGATTACAAGCTTGCACCACCACGCCCAGCTCCCATTTTTTGAATAAGAATGTAATTCAAATAGTTTTGCTTTTAAATAATCATTGAAACAAATGAGGTCTTCAAATGTGAATGTTTCAGAAACTCTTTCCAAAGAATTCCTTAGTGTACTTCTTCAGCTAGGAGACATGACATTTACTTTGCTTATTCAAATGTGACTTAGCAAATCATATTTGAATGATTATTACTCCATCAAAACATGACCAGAAAAGCTGAGGGATGTGGATATACTTAAACAAGAAATGTAGCAGCTAGTTTGGGGCGCTACAATGGGTAAGTTAGGGTTCATTGAATATTATCCTTTTTATTTGCAGTATGTGTTTGAGATATTCTATAACAAAAAAGAACAAATAAATGAAAGTATAATTTTGACTGAGTTTTACTCTTAAATGATCCTAATCTATGAATGCATATGTAACATATATGAGCAAGTTTTCATGTTTCAATCAGTAAAAATTCATTGAATATATTCTGTGGAATTCACTTCATGCTATATTGCAACGAAACTTGCACCTTGGCAAGAAACATGATTGTACTAGACCACCTCAGACATTATGAAATAGTTCTTATCATCTTCCACTTCCCTACCTCACTCCCCACCATAGTTACCAAGGACATGGTTCTTATAGAATTGTTTCCAGAAAAGATCAAGATTGTACAGCAGGTGCTTGAGACATTAACAATGCCATCTTTGGTCTGTGTAGGCTAAAATGAAATGCAATTGGTTGTTTTTTCCATCTATTTTCTGATATAAGTAGGAGTCCCTGATTTCATTATTTGTGGTAGCAATTATGCATAAAAAATCACATGTCTAACCTGACAAAAATTATTTTTAGCTTTATTAAAACCTCCAATGACCTCAACAATGCTAAATCCAAAGCCCAGTTAAATTTTCCATCCTCCTATTACTTTATTAATGCATTTGGCACAGTTGATCACTTCCTTTTGATGATATTTTTACCTCACTTCGAGATAATCACACCCTCCTGGTTTATCTATTAGTCTATCAGGTACTCTTTAAATTCCTTTTCTGGCACCTCATATTTTCCCTGACCTCTTGAAAGTTAAAACACCTTAAAGGTAAAGGTCTAGTATTGCGAGGTCTTATGACTTTTTGAAGAAAGCCCTGAAATCTGAATATTTGTGTGAAATTTCTCAATATTTAAATTTTGAGGGGCATTCTTCCTCTCATGAAAGTCCATACTTAGATTTACCAGTAGACTGAATTTAGAAACTTGGAACTAGTAGGTTCTGACTCCAACATTACTCTGGAGAGTAGTGGTATAGTCATCTTACAGCAGGCATGGGTCAGATTTTATTTGTATCAAAGTAGAGAAGGAGAAAGAACATTCTCATGGAAACATAGTAAATTAGAGGAAGTCTACCACTATCCCCAGAGTATATTTACATGCTTAGTAGTAGGATCAAATGGTGCCCCTATATGTACACCTCACTGAGTCTCAGCTTATTTCCTTGTAAAGTCTCCAAGAAAGATGGCAGTGGTCAACTTAGAGGTCCTTACTGTTAGCCAACGTATATTGAAACAGTATTCCATCAAAATGATTTTATTGCTTGCTCTAAGTTTTTTTTTTTTTTTTTTTTTTTTTTTTTGCAGTACTGGGGATTGAACTCAGGAGCATTCTACCTCCGAGCTATACCCCCAGCCCTATTTTTTTTATTCTTTATTTTGAAACAGGGTCTCACTAAGTTGTGGAGGCCCTCACTAGGTAGCTGAGGCTGGCTGCAAACCCGGTTTCTCAGGTCTTAGCCTCCCAAATGCTGGGATTACAAGCGTGCGCCACCATGCCCAGCTCTCCACCTTCCTTTCTGTTAGTGATAAAACAGACGAATGAGGTCTGAATACAATGACTCTAGTCTCAGGAATGAGAAGTAACTTCTGTGAAAGTATCTACCAGATACTTATAGTGCCTAATACTGTGCCAAGCAGTCATGAACCAAAAGAAAATTATGACATCTGACTTAAGGAGTTACTAAAGAAAGGTATGAACTACCTAGGACTGATAAATCTAACACTATGGTGCAGTATTCTATATTATTACTACTTATATCATATTAAAAGTGTGTTCTCTGGAGCTGTATTGCATGAGAGTGAATTCCAGCTTATTAGCTGTGTGACCTTGAACAGTTTATATGACTTCTTAGGTTCAATTGGCATACTCACAAACTATCAGCTATTGGGTCTGATTCCAGCATTAGCCCAAAGAGTGATAATATATTTGGGCTACATGCTTTACTTATATTTTGAACACCTGCTTTAGGTGTTGAGTGTATGTATTTAATAACACAGACTTTAGTGCTCTCATGGGGCTTACATTCTAGATTACATTCTAGATTGAGGGAACCATATAAATAGCAAAAACATTCACAAAACTATACTGGGAAATACTTATAGTGAAAATAAAAAAGTGTCATGTCCCTGGAGCATTTGGGAGACCACTTTCAGGTGGGTGGTCACAAGGGTTTCTCTGAGAAAGTGGCATACAAACTAAGATCTGAATAACAAGAAGTCAGCCTTGTGAAGATCTGGTGGAAGAGTATTCCAGTCAGAGTGAACAATACATGGGAAAGTCATGAAATGGAAGCAGGCTTATTATATTAAAATATAACAAAAAGAAAAAAAGAGACAAAAAATAAAGAGCAGTTTGGATGGAACACTGTGATACATGAGGATATGATACTATGTGTCTAGAAAGGCAGAATAACATCTTATTCTGGTCAACCAGAATAAGGCAGAATAACATCCACCAGAATAAGATGTTGATTTCTACTAGAAATCAGAGGCAAAATAAGAAGGCATTTGGTTAAGTTTGAGAGCAACATGATCAAATTTCCATTTTACAAAGATTACTTTGGTTGCCCTGGTGAGTGATTATAGGAGGACAAGCAAGGAGACACATTTGGGAAGCTGCTATGTTAGTTGAGGAGAGCTGTGATAGTAATTGTGATTCAGGTAGTAGATGTGGTAATAAGAAGTTAGTGAATCCTAGATATGTACTGAAGGATGAGCTGACCAGATATTCTGATGTACTAGATGTGAGAAAAAGCTGAATAAAGGATGGCTCCTATGCTTTTGACCTAAATCATGGCATTATTAACAGCGAGAATAATTGGAGAACAACAATGAAAGTATGTATCTCAGAGAATGTTGACAAGCATTTAGCACAAATGCTGACACAGATTGACCTCTCCATCTATCATCTATTTCTTCTTTACTACCACAGTTACTACTGTATTAAGTCTTAATTATATAATAAACAAAGTAATAGTCCTCAAAATAACCCTGTAAGGTAGGCCATATTATTGTACATGATAAAACCAATACTCATGAAGGGTAAAAAAAAAGTTGTCCAGTGGCCAGGTATGGTGGCACACACTTGTAATGCCAGTTCCTGAGAGGCTGAAACAGGAGGGTCACAGGTTAGAAGCCAGCCTCAGCAACTTGGTGAGGCCCTCAACAACTTATTGAGACCCTGCTTCAAAATAAAAAATAAAAATAGGACTAAGGTTATAACTCAGAGGCAGAATGCTCCTAGGTCCAATTCTCAGGACCCAAAACAAAACAAAATGAACTTGTCCAGTGATAAATGACTAGTAAACGGTTGAGTTGAGTCTTGGACAGGTCTATCTGACCCCTGAGCTCATACACATCATCAGTTTTATCATTTACTACCAATATATGATTTTATTAATTTTTGTTTATATAAAGTTCTGTGGTCCTATCTTTACTTTCCTTGGTGTACAGTATTGTCTGGTGATAAAGACAGAATTATTCTGATTAAAGATGGAAGACAGGGCAGTGAACTAGAGATTCTAAGCTCACGAAAATTAAGGATCAAATAAAACCAGATATTTTCAGAAAAAAAACCAGACTTTATCTTACAAAGTTTGAAGCCCTTTGTAATCATTTTCTGTTTCCAAACATTACATAGAGTGCTTAAAAGATTTTTCTACCAAAGAAGAGATGGAGAAACTGTGGGAAGTATATCCTTAATAGGCTCTTTTTATCTGTTTACTCTAATTCCTATACATACAAGATACAAAACCCATAATCAATTAGAGAATATACATTAGCATGTGGCAAAGTGCTACAATGAATAATATTTTAGTCAGCTTTCCCTTCACTGGGGCCAAAATACCCAACAAGAACTTAGAGGAGGAAAGGTTTATTGGGGCTCAGTTTCAGAGGTTTCAGTTAATAGGGCTGACTCCGAGGCAGAAACTTAGGATGTGGTGGGAGGAATGACAGGGCCCTAGGTGAAGAGACTTGGTTATTACATCATGGCAACTGAAATCAGAGAGAGAGAGAGAGGAGCACTCCCCCATCTATAGTCCCAAGACCACACCTCCAATGGCCTGACCCACGCTACCAATCTGAGCCTTCAAACATTGGAAACATGTTTTCAACACATAACCTTTGGGAGGATATTTTAAATCTTAATATGATTACATTTCATAAATGTATAATTATGATTTTTATAAACACACTGCATGAAACCACTTCTCCATTCATGTTAAGGTTGAAATGTTTTATAATAGAACAAAAATGAGAAGTCATTCTTTCCTAGCTGCATGTGTTTGTTTCTAATGAAAGAGATGTTTTTCAGCCAATATCATCTCAGCTCTGTTATCAACTATTAAACTATATTTATCGAATATTTCCTAGATGTCTCAGTCAACATTCTCACTGTTATAATCCAAGCAAAGTGACCACATAATTTAGAAGAAAAAATATTTATTTGCTTAAAGGTTTTTGTAGATCTTGGAGTTTTAGTCCATGTCAGGCTGGGTTACATCTGGGAAGCTCAGGGCTTCGTGGTGGGAAGCAGAGATAGGGAGAGAACAAAGTCTCTGCTCTCACATTATGGAGGCTATACGCAGAACAAGCAAGCAAGGGGATTCAAAGACAAAAGCAGGTTGGGCATGGTGGCACACATTTGTAATCCCAATACTTGGGAGGCTGAAACACAGGAGGATCACAGGTTCACAGCCAGCCTCAGCTACTGAGTGATACCTCCACAACTGCTTAGCTTACTACTCAGTAAACCCATCACAGTGGATTTACACAATGAAGAGATTACAACCCTTCAGGGCTTAAATTACATCAACTGAACATGAACTCTTTGGGGGACATTCTATATCGAACCATACCAGTAGGAAACAATTATAGCAGCTAAACATATTTCTAAATGTTGAGTATTAAGTATTTACTGGCTATTCCTCCTCTTCTGCACAACAAATGCCCATAACTGATCTGCTAAATCAGGATACCCCTTAGAAGTTGCTAGATTTGGAGAGACTCATGTAGCCAAAAAAGAGGATTATGTGTAGAAGGCAGGGGAGGGGAAAGCTGCAAACACCAACTTAATATATTTTATCCCATCACACATGAGAGAAAGTAATAAATACTGTAAGAAAGAGATAAAGTTGTAATAAAAACTATGGAAAATTAGCTTTTAGCTTTTGACTTAAAGAATCAGTGGTGCTTGAGATTGTCCTTGAGGATTTAAACAGATGGTGATAGTATAGGTATTCACAGTTAGATGAAACAATATTCAGGGGCAAGGGGCACATGGTTATACATAGGGAAAAAGAGCAAAGCCTGAGATAAGCAAGGCCTTTTTTAAAAATGTAAACCTAATAATAACTCTTACTTTATTGAGGTTTGACATATATTTTTGAACTATTCTATTTCAAGATATTGACCGATTCTGAGAAAAGAAGCTAAAGGACACAGCTAATGTGCACCTTAACTTAGAGTTACATAATAAGGCAAGGTTTTAGCACATTTCCATGGAAAAAATGTACATTTAAAGAGGGTATACTCCCCTCTCAAACTCCTTACTGAAGAAGAGCTTTGCTACTAATCTCAGCAGCATTGTTGACCAGAGTATGCAACCTGTTTTTCTCAGGGATGGGGATGAATTCACACAGGGCTATGCCTGTGATCCACCTTGACAAGATAGCTGGTTCATATTTGGTGTATACAATCTGGATCTATGGCTATGAAACAGAAAAAAGCTAAGTAAAAGGGTCATGTGAAGCCGGGCGTGGTGGCGCACGCTTGTAATCCCAGCATTCGGGAGGCTGAGACCAGAGGATCTGCGTTCGCGGCCAGCCTCAGCTACCTAGTGAGGCACTCCGCAACTTAGTGAGACTCGGTTTCAAAATAAAGAATCAAAAATAGGGCTGGGGGTATAGCTCGGAGGTAGAATGCCCCTGAGTTCAATCCCCAGTACTGTAAAAAAAAAAAAAAAAAAGGGTCATGTGATTTTCTACCCTGGGGGCCTTTCTCATTAAAACAAAATGTAGGCTAGCTCTAATCTACACACATTCATTTCCAGATCAGGTCACTTTTCAAGTAGGCAATATATACTTATTTGGGGATGGAGAGATAGTATATGTATTTATGTGTTTCTAGTCCTTTAACCCTGATCTCTTTCCCCTTTCCCCCAAGTCCCCATAAGGAAAGGTGTTTGACCATGTTTCATGTTTTTACTTTTCTCTCATTCTAAGTCAAATGATCTTTCTTTACTCCTTTTCCATGGTATTAGGGATTAAACCCACAGGTGATCTAACTCTGAGCTATACCTTCAGCCCTATTTTGAAACAGGGTTTTGCTAAATTACTGCATACTGGTCTCAAACCTATGATCCTCCTGTCTCAGTATCTTTTTTCCTCCTTAACACAGTCTGAAGCTTACTCTGGATACCCTCACAAACTGAAGATACATACAGAACAGGCTTCCCATATACTTATTGGCTGAAACCTCAGATCAGTAGACTTGGAGGTTTTAAATTTGCTCATGTGAATTGTTTTAATATTTTAATGATAGAAATAGATGGAAGACAATTTTGTGAGGTGACACACAAAGGAGGTTGTTGGAAATGCTGGTATTTTAAAATAGGGTGAAAAGTCACAGAAAATCCTAATTCTAGTAGTTTAATACTGGCTTCATAGAATGAGTTTGGAAGAGTTCCTTCCCTTTTTATTTTATGGAATTATCTGAGAAGCATTAGTATTATCAGTTCTTCAAAAGTCTGATAACATTCAGCTATGGATCTATCCAGTTCTTGGATTTTTAAAATTTGCTTGGGAGACTTTTTTTATTGCTTCAGTCTTATTGTCATTAATCTAGGTTTTTTTTTTATATCTCTTGGTTCAATTTTGGCAGGTCATATGTATATAGAAATTTTTACATTTATTCTAGATTTTCCAATTTATTGACATATAGTTGTTCCAAATATTCTCTAATGATCCTATGAATTTCACAAGTATTTGTTGTTATATCCTTCTTAATTTCTAACTTTATTTGCTTAGGTCTTCTCTCTCCTTTTGGTTAGTTTAGCTAAAGGTTAAGTCAATTTTGCTGAGGACCAATGCCTTGCTCCCAAACAGTGA
This sequence comes from Graphiurus murinus, assembly GCA_004027655.1. Classification (NCBI taxonomy): domain Eukaryota; kingdom Metazoa; phylum Chordata; class Mammalia; order Rodentia; family Gliridae; genus Graphiurus; species Graphiurus murinus. The sequence continues at coordinate 68,251 of PVLC010001071.1, forward strand.
GTTTTACCTCTAGAAAAGCTATAATGGTCCTCTCTGGGCTTGCCTTTTGATATTAACAGCAAAGTGGTTAAAGGAAATGTCCAGCGACATTCTCAGTTGACCTTTCACTTTCATTATATAATACATTATTTGTTGAATGTTGTTCCTAACCTATTCTATACTTAAACATAAATCTACAAATACACATAGCACATAAACACACATGCGCTAACATTTTTTAAAGGATTTTATTTACAAAAACCAAGAGTCATAAGATTTTTAATAATACAATGGCTGTGCCTCTAATATGGTGTGTAGCATCTTATTCTTTCACATATTTCTTGCTTCTGCCATCTCCTTCTCCATGGCTTAAGTTTCTCCCATAGTCAATTCTTTCAACCATATATCCTGCTTCATTCCATCCCTTCACAGACAAGCTTTGTCCTTGGAAAGAATGTCCCCCTCACTGACTCTACTTCCTTAATCCTCTCCCATTCCTTGGTCCCTGCAGTTTGGCTTGGACCTTGCCACTCCTTTGAATCTGCTTGAAGATCCAAATTAAATGCCAGAGCTGGGTGTGGTGGTATAAACTTGTAATCCCAGTACTTGGGAGGTTGGGACAGGAGGATATAAGTCAAGGACAGCCTCAGCAACATAGCAGGACTCTTAGCAACAGCGAGACTCTATTTCAAAATAAAAACGGCTAGGGGTACAGCTTAGAGGTAGCATGCTCTTGGGCTAAATCCCTAGTATAACACAAAACAAAGCAAAGCAAAACAAAGTAAATGCCAGGTCCCAAGGACATTTTTCAGCTCCTGTCTCACAGGGCCCCTCAGTCTCTTTCCTCTTTTCTTTTGATTCTTCCCCTGTTTAGACTGCTCCTAATTACTTTATTGTTCCCAAGTTCCCAATTGTGGATGATTTTGCCTTCTAGAGGACATGTGGCAATATGTGGAGTTATTCTGGATTGTCACAATTGAGGAGGTGGGAGTGGGTACCACTGGCATCCAGTGAGTAGGGGATAAAGATTTTGGTGAGCAGCCTACAATGCACTGCCAACAACAAACTACAACAAAGAGTTATCCGACTTCAAATGTCAAGAGTACCTATGTTAGGAAACTCTATCCTAAGGAGATAGAGACAAACCCAGACTTTACTGAAAACTGTAGGCTAGGGATTTGGCTCCAAATTCTGATGGCAATTGTCCACACCCTTCCCAATATGAGACAAACCAAAGTCATATCTCTGCTGCTACAGATGTCACAGAGCCACCATGGCATCCCAGTCTCTTTGGTCCACAGTCCCCAGGTGATGTCCAGGTCTCCACCAATTGTGTCTCAGTGTGGTCCAGGTGCAACTCTGTCCTTCTACCTGAGAGCTAAGCACACATTTATCCCCCTTCAACATAGCTTATAGTCACTAGAGGGGGGAAGCTGACCAAACCCCCATCCACTCCTTACCCTACTCACTCCCATTTCCCCTTCTGTCCCCCCCACTTTGGAAGTTGATTTCCAATTGGAATGTTTCTGTCCTATTTCACATTTCTGAATTTACTGAGAGCTTTGTAGCCAGAATGCCCTCCCACTTTTATCACAGTAGTGACCTGGAGGAGAGAATCCATGGTCTAGACCAGCAAACCCTCTGGGCACTATCAGTTGCTGACTCACCTTCTTGGTAGTGGTGTGAAGTCCTTGTTCTGATCTGTCTCTGGTTTCATCAACTGGGGAGTGGGGAGGATTATCCTGTCATGAGGCTGTACAGTCACAGCAGTCCTTGCCTGTAGCTGGTGCAAGCGTCCTCAGTACACAGTCCTGCAGGATTCCCTTAGGGATGGTAAACTTCTGTTGTGTCGAGCCAAACATAAACCTGGGGTTAACCCCAGGCCCATTTTGATTGTTTCTTGTAACTCCGTCAGAACATGAGCCTCATAAGAAATGTTGATGTGAAAAAGAACAGTGTTGGTTTTACTAAAGTCATTGTTCAGAAAGCATTTGATCTTATCTCACTATATATGTGATAGTAGTTGATGGAGGAATTAGTGACAAAATCTTTAAAGAGGCTGCAAAGGCACACTATAATTCACATATTCTTACCAGACTAAGAATACATATTTTAAAATAATTTTAAATATTTTTAAATAATTAACGTACAACAGAGATTTCAAGCAAATAAAACGCAAATACACTTACTCCAAGCCTCCATGCAATGCCCAATATTTTTAACTTTTTGAAAGACTTTATAGCTCTTAACTAGAGAAGTTTTAACATAAAAAAGCACCAAATATAGCCAATAATCCTCCCATTTAAAAAAAGATAGTAGTTAGTAAGTAAAACTAAGATTTTCTATACAATAAAGTACATGGGAAAAAACAATTTCACCGTGGCTATTATATTATATTATTATATTCTGAAATTATAAAGCCAAAGCTGTGAAGTACTTTGGACTAAAGTCAGATGTTTAGCAAATCCAAGAGTAGTATACAAGAAAATGTTAGATACAGAATCCATAAATTAATGCAATGGGTCTTCTGTTATTTCTACTTTTATATAAAAAAACTGTACTGGGTATTGAATCTAGGGGGAAAGCTACTGTCTGTTTTTGTGTATATGATACTGGGGATTGAACCCAGGGGCTTTCTACCTCTAAGGTGCACCCCCTGCCCTATTTTATTTTTTATTTTGAAATAGGATCTAAGTTGCTGAGGGCATCACCAAGTTGCTGATAACATACTATGGTATGTGATTTTTATAGGTAAAATAATGAAATTTTGACATAGTTTTAATTAACTCAGACATAACTGATTTTTCCCAAATAAAATATGAAAGCTATTTTAAAAATTTCATCTCATAGCTAGATGTTTTAATCTACTCCCAAAGTAGTGGCCTAAGTATTCTCTCACATACACACACATACACAAACACACATATAATATGTATGTATTATATGTATTCTTTAAGAAGTGCTGTTATTTTTCTACCATTTTGAGAATTAAGTACATAAAATGTTAGGAATTCAACTAGTACAGAATTGTGAACTGGTAGTCCACACAGGCAAATTTGATCTACAGTTGTTTTATTTGGTGTACATGTTTCAAAAATGTTTGAAGTTGAAGTCTTCAGACTGGGCACATATCCTCATGCTTGCCACTAGAATCCCTCTTATATCGAATTACTTCTCTACTTTGTATTTTATACTCAGCTCTGAAGACATCTACATTTGAGACTTCTGATTTAGGTCTGTGGTTAGAGTTTTTCGAGCTGGGGGTATAACTCAGTTGTAGAGTGCTTGCCTATCATGTGGGAAGTCCCAGATTTGATCCCCAGTACTGTAAAAAAATAGTTTCTGAATTTCATAATTTGCTAATGTTCTAATTACCATTAAACTATTTTAGCATTTGTATCTTAGATTATTTTGGAATATTTCTTTTCAATGTGGTACTTTCATAAAGATTAAATTGTTAACACTAAGTTAAACTTTAAAAATAATTTCCAAATATTTTATATTTAATAATTAAAGTATTTAAAAAGTTAAAAAAAGAACACAAACTTCCTATCTATTTAATTCCTGGGGACTCTTGGGTCACAGGAATTCCCACTACTCACTAAAACCTGATGCAACCACCTAACTGGTTCCAACATTTTCTCTGTTGGTCTATTGTTTGAAATTCCTTTTCTCACCCTAGTTTCTGACTTAGAAATGATCCGGTTGCCCCAAATAGGAATTCACTAGTTAGCTTAAAAAAAAAAGGGATCTGGGCAAGTGGATCTTTATGTAGTTACAGAATGTAAAATGTAGCTAAATCCCTGCCACTCTCTCTAGCTCTCTAGGTTTTTAGTTCACTAAGCCTAAAAATTTAGTAAAAAGTTAAATTCTTTGAGCCAGGCATGGTGGTGCATGCCTATAATCCCAGTACTTTGAGAGGCTAAGAGACAAGTTCTGAGACTCCTATCAACCTAAGGAGACTCTGTTTCAAAAATTAAAATAGGATAGGGCTGGGGTGTAACATGGAGGTAGAATGCCTCTAGGTTCAATCTCCAGTACCAGACACAAAAAGAAAGTTAAAGTTTTTAAATCTACTTTAATTGGGAATTTAACTGTAAAGGTTAATATAGTTGAAGTTATAATTAAATTTGGAAATTTTTCAGGTAAAAAAGCCTTGAGTCAATAAATCAACTCCTCTGTGCTTCTCTGTTCAGGTTTTTTCCTGGGAACCTCACGCTGGTGTCCTCTAAAAGATACCATTTGTAAAGCACCCAGTTCTGCTTCCCCTCAGCCAGGGCCAGGTCACAGCCACAGACACTTCTCAATGAATTCTCAATTCCAAGTGACCCACCAAGGCTTCATTGCTCAACAACATCCTAAGGGAATTTGCCTTTTTTTAATCATCTGGCCTGACATTCCATGTGGCTCAGCATGGGTCAATGCCCATTCTTGCCCTAATAATCTAAGGCCTAGGTGTGTGTGTGGGTGGGGGGGAGGATAGGGTATTATATATATATGTTTGCTTACATCTGCCAGACACACACACACACACACACACACACACACACGCTACAGCAGTCCTGGGGTATCCAATTCTAATCCTCTGGAACATAAAAGGGGTCATCAAATCTTTCTCCCTCCACCATCTACACCCTCCCTACTATCAATACTCTCCCACTCCCTTTGACTATGTCTCCTCTACCACCCCCTCCCAACCAAAGCTTCCCTCCCTATTCCCATTTAAGTATTCCAATCCTATTTCACTCCTGGTTCTGAATTCACTACTCTGAATTCACTAAGGGCTTTGCAGCCAGATTCCCCTCCCACAGCGGAAGCAACTCTCCCTCCGTGAAAAATTCACAGCTTTACACCAAGGACAGTCCCAGTCCCCGGGCCTGCGAAAACCTGTAGGTTTTTTCTGATAGGGGTCATAGTCTTTCCTGTCCTGGGTTTCTTGAGCATCTATTCCCTGGGCCCCCATATCAGGCCACAGGCTAATATCACAGGCTACACATTGGGGAAACATCTGAGGCGGGGCAGGTGGTGGGAGCATGGGGGGTGGAGATGGTATGAGTGTGTCTGCAAAGGGGGGCAAAGGGCATGAATAGGAGTATGTAAATGAGGCAGGAAGCTGGACAGGAAGCGGTGACACAGGGGCTGAATAGTACCCAGCCTGCGGGGGCCCAGAGATAGAAAACATGGCCATTTCAGTGAAACCCAGATCTCCCTCCCTTTGCCTGCCAAAGGTGTAATTGTTCGGCTCCTCAGATTCCAGAAGTTGCAGGAAGCTTCCACTCAGCTCCTCGGTGATGGCAGACCCCGCTGCATCCGTCTCCTCTTCTCTTCCTCCTCCTCCCATAGCACCAGCTGCAGCCACTGGGGCCTCTTCCTCGCCTGCTGCTGGCCTCCCTGTCCCTCTGTCAGTGGCCAGGCCTGGCCCCTCTGCAGCTGGTTCTAGGGGAGCCCTCAGCTCCTGGGGAGAAGCAGGCAGGGCTGAGACAGGTTCCAGGGGCAGGGGCTCTAGCGGTAGGGTGGGGTGGGGTGGGGTGGGGTGGGGCGGAGCCCGGGGTGAACTTACTGCCCTGATGAGCTTGCACCTCAGCAGATCCCGCTCTCTCTGCACCTCTGCCAGTTTGGCCTGGGTCAGCCGCAGCTGGAAGGTCGCCTCTTGGCGCTCCATCTCCTGCTGCTCGGTGAGCTGCTTCAGGTTCGCGGCCAGGGCGTGCGCAGCTGACTTGTGCAGCTTGGCGAAGTCGTGTAGCCACTGCACCCTGCGCCCCTGTAGGTGCCCCTGCCTACGAGCGAAGCGCACGCCCAGGGCCAGGCTGCCCCAGGCGCACGCTTCCTGGGCCTCGCTGGGCACCTCGCTGTCCTCCAGGATGGCCCTGATCTTGTCTTCGACCTCCTCCCAGGACAGGGACAGATTCTCATGGTAAAACTCAGGGCCTTTCACATGTTGGGCCATTTTCTCGTTGATGAAGGCCACCACTTTGTCATGGCGGAACCCATTACAGGGGTCCTGGGGTTTCAAGGCCATGAGGGTCTTAGTGTGTTAGTGGCTCGAGGGCCCTGGGGGTGGGGAGGGACAGATCAACCTCTGCTTCCTGTTGTTCCACGCCCTTAGCCCCGCCCCTCCCCTCCATTCTCCGCCCACCCTCTGGACCTTTCCTCCCCCTCCCCGCCCCTCACAATGACCCCTGCCCCCCCAATCTTGCTGGTCCTCAGGACCTTGGATACCACCCCCCAGGCCTTCCTCACCTCTCCAGACAGGAGCGAGAGATGGTATGGACCAGCTGGACGGGTACCAGATCCCAAGAAGGGAGGGTGGGGTCTGTCTCCGGCTCGGGGCGCTGCGGAAAAGGAAGTGTGGAGTGGCCACCGGAGGTTTAGGACCTAGGAGGGTTCCAACGTGCCGCTGCGCGGGGGTGGGAAGAGCATGGGTGGGAGCTCCCGCCCCGTCCTGGGACGCCAAGGCCAGCCAGCCACACAGCCACCAGCCCTGGGAGGCGGGAAGAAACGCTAGTGGTCACAGAAGACTCAGAGCCCTGGAAACAAAGCTCTCTTGAGCGAGTCCAAAAGCCCCCACCCCCGGTGCAATGGTGTGTCCCAAGCTAGGGCCTGCCCCTCCTAGCGATGGAACATTCTAGAATGCCGCCATGAGGAGGCTTTGGCTTCCAGCTAGCGACCTCAGAAGGTGGAGGCAGGGAGCAGCCAACCCCGTCCCCCGTGGTCCCCGGACTATCCATGGCGCTTTCCTACCCTCGAGAGAGGACGATCAGACCTGTGCCTCCCCACCGCCCCCCCATCCTAGTCCAGCCGCCATGACTAGCCGCCACCGCTGCTGCTGCTCTGAGTCACCAGGTCAGGCTAACACCCTGCCCGTCATCACAGGGATCCATCAAGCCCCTTAAATCCTCCAGGGAATACACCAGACAGACAGACAATCGTAGGCCGAGGCCCGATTTGCCACCTACCGCACCACTGCGTGCCATAATTGAATCCCAGTTTCAACTGGGGGCCTGTGATGAGAACCAAATGACACCTCCCCCCCAAATAAATAAAAGAGCATGTAAAGTTGACGATGGAAATATGGCCCCAATTTTGTAAAATGTCCAAGCAACTCCTATAGGCTAAAATTTCTACAGTTTCAGAGAACTGGAATGGGGAAGATTACACCACACTCTTATATTGGTTATCTCTGGGAAGTGGGGTTGAATGGGAAGTTAGGAAAAAGTTTTAAACTTCTTTTTTTTGGTACTGAGGATTGAGCCCAGAGGTATTCTACCTCGAAGCTACACCACCAGCCCTTTTTATTTAATTTTGAAACGGAATCTTGCTAACTTGCTGAGACTTTCACTAAGTTGCTGAGGCTGGTTTTGAACCTGAGATCCTCCTGTCTCAGCCTCCCAAGTACTGGTATTATAGGTGTGCACCAGTGTGCCCAGCCATTTCTGCCTTTTAAAAGTACACATTTCTCTGATTTCATTTGATATAAAGTACATATAACTACATATATTAAAAATCTGGAAGGTTATAGCATTTAATAATGGTTATCTTTAGGTTGGTGGGTGGGAATATAGAAATTAAAAAACGTATTTTTCTCTATTATAACAATTCTGTAGAATAGGTATATATTGTTTTGTAAAATTTTAAAAAGCCTGTTTTCTAAATAACATTTTATCATTGGAAATAATTTTTAAATACCTGAAAAGCACATATTGTACTATAATTGCACCTTTCCTCCAATCTGGGAAAGAACCATTTTAATTGTTCATATATATATCCTTGTAGTCTTTTTATTTATTTATTTTAATTTTTGTGGTGCTAGTGATTGAACCTGGGGATTTTTTGCCTCTGAGTTATACACTCAGCCCTTTTTATTTTTTTTTATTTTGAAACAGGGTCTCATTGAGTTACTGTATACTGGCCTCAAACCTGCAATCCTCCTGTCTCAGCTTCCTAAGTATTGGGATTACACTACAGGTGATTACAGATTACAGGTGTGTGCCACAGCACCAGCTCCTTCCAGTCTTTTTAAATAGGCCATACATAGAAAATAATTAACAGTTTCTACTACTTTTTTGGTGGTCCTGAAGATTGAACCCCGAGGTGTTCTTTCTCTGAGCTATAACCCCACCCCTTTTATCTCAGCTTCCCAAGTGCTGGGATTACAGGTGTACACCACCCTACCTGCCTTAATTTCCAGATTCTTAAATGAAGCATCTTCTCTCTTACTTTTGGCCAGTGCACAGACTATTCCATGTGTGGGTTTTCCTCAGCCCCCTCCTACTCTCTCCACTCCCATTCTCTGTGGATTCAAATAACCATGGATGGAAAATACTTGGCAATAAAATAATTGCATTTGTACTAAATGTGGATATACATTTCTTGTCATTATTCCCTATACAATTCAGCATAACAACTATTTACATAGCATTTACATTGTTTTAGGTATTATGAGGAATTTAGAGATGATGTGAAGGATATGGGAGGTTGCACATAGATTATCTGCAAATGCAGTGCTATTTTATATAAAAGACTTGAGCATCCAAAGATTTTTTTTATCTGCTGGAAGGGGCAGGGATCCTGAAACCAGTCCCCAGTGGGTACTAAGGGACAACTCTACTTGGAAAAATTACAAATGCTCATAATTGTAAATTGTTGCTGCAACATAACTGTGATGACCCTTTTCTTATATTATGCCTGAATATGTTCCTTGTCCTCATCAGGATATAAAGGAAGGAAAGAAAAAATACAATCCCCATTCTTGCACACCCATTAGTCTGTCTCCTCAACTTTGCATAGCTCTAATTGTACTTAATGAAAGAAAAGTAACATATTTAGGTCTTAGTTTCAGGAAACATTTTAAATAGAACTGCCCTGGGGCATTTTTCAAAATAAAATATAAATAATGCAAGATCATTAGCAGGAACTGTTCCAGGGCTATATTACATGACTAATAAAAATCAGCCTGAGTCTTAGACTGTCAGGTAACCTTGATCACACCTCTACTAGGTAGGCCATAGTGACAGCAGGACTCAAAACAGCCTGAGATCTTGGTCATCATCAACAATTTCACTTTAGGACTTGTTCATGGGTTAACAAGCAATTTGTCAGCCACTATTCACATGCCAGTGAACAGAGTGAGAGTGAATATGTAGAGGGCACTGGCCTAAGGTTGTTCATGGTTGGTTAGGGGTCAGAGAGGACTGAAACATTCCCTCCAACTCATCAGCTGCCCCCAGGGTGAGTTCCCTGCCTTTATTGCCACTCCAGCTTAATGCAAGTACTGCTGGCATGGACCACATCATATATACTTTTTCAGGGGTTGGGAAATGAACACATACGAGTATCTCTTGTCTTGTGCCTGAAGAAGAGTATGAAAGTTTTTTCACTTGATCTCCAGTGGACATAACCCATGCTCTTTGGTTTCGGAACGCACATTAGGAAGAGAGAAAAGCTATATCCTATAGTCTACATAGAGCAAGATGGACATTTGCCTAGGTACAGTTAGGGGTGCTGTCTATAGTTATTAACTTCATTAGAAATGTAAGTAGGAGTCATTTTAATTATCTTACTTTGTAAACTAAATGTGCACAGCTGCCTGTGCTCCTGTGTTTTGTACAATGTCTGAGATATTGTGAAACTTCACTGAGTGACTAATAAATAGTATGAATACTGCTAATCATTTGGGACCATCTGAAAATTAGTGGTTGGCATGCTAATTCCATCTGTTATAGAATTGTTGTCACTTGTTGGTAGAAACACTTGGTTTTGTTTAGCTGCCCTTGGCAGTTTATATTTGTGGCAGCATGTATCTCTTAATGTTTAGAACAGATATGGTCCTGAAATGTCCTCCATAAAGTAAGATTAAATACTCCTATCAAGATTTACAGGTGACCTTCTCAGTCTTATCAGGTAACTTCTGATCTCTTCTCCACACATTTCAGTTTTCTTTCCTATGGTTGATATCTTCTGATCCAGGTAAAGTCACAGACTACATATAGAGAAATGAAGGAATAATATTTTTATTTACTTACTTATTGTTAATTAAATTAGTGCAACATATTTATTGAATTCAAAGTAATGAAAAAGTACTAATCAAGGTAAAGCAGAGTTTTTATTCCATAAATACTCTCACGAAATGAATCAATTAATGTCCAATTTCTAAAGTAGCCTAATGTTAAAATTCAGTGTTGAAATTCCTTTATAATGATAGTGTTGGTGGATAAAATTAATTACAACTGATCACAGTCTTACAGTATTTGATTTTTATGGGAGCCCCAAATGTGATCCTTGTCACATCTAAGTAAACACCTTAAAAATCTATGTAAGTTAACAGGCACCCCCTGTATGTTGGTCTGGTTTTCTCTGTATATCTTATAAAAGAAAATATTGGCTTAAAATAAATGATAAAATTCAACAACACCTGGAATAACTGTTAAAGGACTGGACACGAAGGAAGACTGGAAAGGGCTATAGTTTTAGTTCTAGAAACTTTCTCACTGGTTTTCCATTCTGAGATTTTCAGTAAAGCACTATTTCCTACTGGGAAAGAAATCTGACTGTGTTTTAGTTCAGTAAATGGATACAGATTCCCTACATAGTTCTGTAGCTACCTCATGTCCACAGAGGTCCACATTAGCATTTTGTTTCAGTTGAAGTAGAAAACTGTTGTGTGTTGTTTTAGTGTTGTTTCTGATTTCTAGGCAAGGGCCTAAATGGAAAAGTCAATACTCTTAAAATATACAGAGTTCAAACAAAGTTGTATACACCCAATAAAGCCATTTTGTTATTTTTCTGTTCCTTACAGAAACTCCACATATTGCATGAAGGTGTCAATGTCCTTGACTGTTGCAGAGAATGAATCAGGCCTGTGCTACAATAGCAGAATCCGCTATTTAGAAAAATCTGAAGTCACTAAAAGAAAGGAGATCTCCTGCCCAGACATGGATGACTTTAAAAAGTCCGATCAGGAACCTGATGTAGTGTGGTACAAGGTAACTCAGCATGTGTATTTTTTACCTCAGTCAAATGTATTTTTTACCTCAGGCTTGGGAAAGGTATAGATTTTACTACTAGTTTTCAGTATTAAATATTTCACTGAGAAAAATCAACACATCCATGACTAAATACTTCAGATGTATGATCCCTATACACTACTGATTTTCATGCATTTTTATCAGCAGATGTCAGAAGTAATCCCACCTTCTTGAACTGCTAACAATAAAATCTCCCTCTACCCTAGTTCATAAGAACAAATGGGAAGAAGGGTGAGGATTTAAATAACACATAAAAGTTATCTCTGGGAATAGAAATATTACTTCTTGTTAGGAACAAACGCCCATCAGTACAAGTAGTTGTTCTTTAAAAGAGTAACAACTGTTAACTGGGCAGGTGGTACAGACCTGTAATACCAATACTTAGGAGCCTGAGACAGGAGGATTGCAGGTTCGAGGCCAGCCTCAGTAACTTAGTGAGGCTCTCCACAACTTAGTGAAACCCTATTTCAAAATTAAAAAACAAAAACATAGGGTTAAGGGTGTAACTCAGAGGAAGAATGTCCTTGGGTTCAATCCATAGTACCAGAAATATAAACAGACAAACAAGTAAATAAAGGAAACAAGGTATAATCAGCCTAAAGGGTTTTCTAACTTTGGAACATGCAGCAGTCATTAAGCTTGTGGGTTTTACTTAGGTATTGGTGGAAAACTTTCCAAAATGGTGGAAACAGCTTAGATGCACTAAACTATGGCAGAAACTAGCCATAGCAACGTTCAAATGCATAGTATATATTGGGGAGGTTTTCAAACCAACTGTAAAATTTACTGTGCAGCACATGCTTGTAATCCCAGTACTTGGGAGGCTGAGACAGGAGGATCGCAGATCAATGCCAGCCTCAACAACTTAGGGAGACTCTCAGCAACTTAGAAAGACTCTGTTTCAAAATAAAAAAATAAAAAGGGATGGGGATGTAGTTTAATCCACAGTATCACACACACACACATACATAAAATAATAGCAACTGTTATTATGATGTACACTGTGAGAGCCACTACAGAGAATGCAGAAAAGAGAAATAGATGCAATGCAGCATGTGTGAATACTGCTAGGGTTCAGTTTAGCTAGAAATAAGCTACACTCAAAGGTAGAATGGAAGATAATTGAATGAAGGGTTCATTTATAGAGGTATGGGCAGAGTTGAGGGAATTGACAAGGAGTGAAGCTATTAATTATCACACCACAGGCCTGCAGTAGCAAGGGGAAGAGCAGTGTCATTGGAACCTGGCAAGAGTTGTGGCCATAGGTGAACATATGAAGGTAGACGATGAGGAAAAAGTGAGCTGGATTAATACCCAAACCTCTCTTAAGTCCTATCCTCTGGGTTCCTGCTAGTCTCCCCTCCCCATTTGAACTCAAATAATAGAGGGCAAAGGCAGCAGATAGAATCAGTAGTCTTCAGCTTTCCTGGATATAATATAGGGCAGACAAAGGTGGCAAATGGATCAAATGGGAAAGCAGAGAATAGCCACATAACAGCCTACCTATGATATACTGGCTGCTAGCCTGGCGACCCCGTGGTCCTATATTAAGAATGAGAAGCCCATGCAGGCTCTGGGCCACAGTGTTTTACACACTATACAGTATTATATATGATAGCTGGAGATGACCAAGGAGGTTTTTGTTTTGTTTTGTTTTTTTGTTTTTTTCCACAGGTACTGTGCTCATTGTTGGACCCAAACACACATAAACATGGAGCAAGTTGTTTATAGGATTCTAGAAAACCTCATCTCCCAGTGAAACCTAAGTCCTACCTCCCATAGGTATTTTACATTTGGAGGCCTCTCCCTGTTCACAACTAGGGAAACTTACTAATAAACACCAAGAGCATACTTTGAACTATGACATACTCCCATTATTGTTTTTCTTAATGAAGACAATCTTGTGACAGAAAGAAAGGAATATTATATTGATTACACATAAACAAAGACTTACAGAAAATTTAGTGTGAACTTCCATGCCATCATTAGCCTCCTTCATATTTATTAAGCGCTTATTATGTGTCATTCACTATACTGAGATTGTTCTGTACATTATCTCATTTAAATCTCAATGTAACTCTGTGTGGTAAGTACTATTATCTTCACTTAACAGAAAATAATGGAGGCTTAGAGATTTATACCTTGTCCAAAGTCACACAGCAAACAAAACCTGACTTGGAGTTAAGGCACTGTGGCTTTGGAATCCATTTTCTTTTCTTTATTATTATTATTATTATTATTATTATTATTATTATTATTATTATTATTTTGTGGTACTGGAGTTTGAATCCAGGGGCATTCTACTTCCGAGCTATACCGTAGCCCTATTTAGTTTTTCATTTTGAAACAGAGCATCATAAAGTTGCTGTCACTGGCCTTGAACCTGAGATACTCCTGTCTCAACCTTCCAAGTACTGAGATTACAGATGTGCTCTACCATGTCCAATTTACAATTTTTTTTTTTTTGGCGGTACTGGGGATTGAACTCAGGGGCATTCTACCTCCGAGCTATACCCCCAGCCCTATTTTTTTTTATTCTTTATTTTGAAACCGAGTCTCACTAAGTTGCGGAGTGCCTCACTAGGTAGCTGAGGCTGGCCGCGAACCCGGATCCTCCGATCTCAGCCTCCCGAATGCTGGGATTACAAGCGTGCGCCACCACGCCCGGCTTACAATTAATTTTTTAATTAAAAATTTTAACTGATACATAAAAACACAAATTGTGCATATTTATGTAGTATGTGATATTTTGATACATATATATTGTGTGATGTTTAAATAAGGTTAGATGTATTTATTCAAACATTTATTATTTATGGTGAGAAAATTTAAAATCCACTCTTCTAGATATTTTGAAATATACAATATATTATCATTAACTATATTCACTTTCCTGTGCAGTAATAGCACATTAGAACTTCTTGCTCCTATCTAGCTGCAACTTAACTACCCATTGATCCATATGACCCCCTCCCCCTTAGTTTTCCTCTTATAACCACCCAACTTCTAGATCAACCTTTTAGACTCCACTTATCAGGGAGATCATATGGTACAGTGTCTTTCTTTGTCTTGCTATTTCAGTTCACATAATAATCTTCAGTTTCTTTCAGGTTGTTGCAAATGACAGTATTTCATTTTGTAATACTTGAATAGTATCTCATTGTGTATATGTGCTACTTTTGATCTCTTTGTCAGTATATGGTTACTTCATTTTTTCCACTTCTTAGCTATTCTGAATAGCATTGCAATAAACACAGGGGTGTGCAGATGACCTTTTTTTTTTTTTTTTTGCAGTACTGGGGATGGAACCCAGGGGCATTCTACCTCAGAGCTACAGCCCCAGCCCTATTTTTTAGTCTTTATTTGTGGGGAGCAAAAAGATTTACATAAAAAGCTTAAAGACATGAGGAGCTAAGATGGCTACTTTGAGCAATTAAAATTCAACCAGCGCCTGTTGTCCTGCCCTGAGGATAGTGAACTTGTAACTTCCCTAAATTTAAGTGCTTCAAGGTTTTCTACGCCCGTGTTTTCCCCCATTTAGATAAAATGTAAATGACAAATGTCTCTCCAAAACCTGATCGATATTACGTCATCTGGATTATGGGAGGGTATTCAAGGTCAGCCCTCAGTATTTATGTCACAAAGCTTGCTCAATAAAGTTGAACATTTGTTCCCCTTGCAAGGTGTGTGTGTGTGTGTGCGCGTGTGTGGTGTGGTGCCGTGTTCTCCCCCCCCCTTTTTTCCTCTTTCTTATTTTCAGCTCCCAGTTGATCGGCAGAAAAGGAAACTGAGGCAGCAGCTGGCCTGCTGCATTTATTTTGAAACAGGGTCTCACTAAGTTGCAGAGGGCCTCATTAAGCAGCTGAGGCTGGTCACAAACCTGGATCCTCTGGTCTCAGCCTCCCAAATGCTGGGATTACACATGTGTGCCACCATGTCTGGCTTGCAGATGACCTTTCAATATATTGACTTCATTTCCTTTGAATGTCCGAGTAGTGGGATTCCTGGATCATATTAGTAGATTAATTGTTAATTTTTTGAGGAGCCTCCAAACTGTTTTCCATAGTGGCTATACTAATTGGCATTCTCATAAATAGTGTGTAAGGGTTCTCTTTTCTCTACATCCTCACCAGCACTTGTTTTCTTTCTTTTTTGATAATAGCTATTCTTAATAGAGTGAGGTAATATATCATTATAGCTTTGATTTGCATTTTCCTGATTAGTGATGCTGAGCATTTTTCATAAGCATGATATCCATTTGCATATCTTCTTTTGAGAAATATAAGTCTCTTGCCCATTTTTAATCAGATTATTTGTTTCTTTTTGTTATTGAGTTTTGGAGTTTCTTATATATTCTAGATATCAACCTCTTGTCAGATGTATAAATTCCAAATATTTTCCTATTCTGTAGGTTGTTTCTTCACTCCATTGGTTGTTGCCTTTTTAATTTGATGTAATCCTATTTGTCTATATTTCATTTTGTTTCCTGTAGTTTTGGGGTCTTCTCCAAAAAACCTTTTCCCATTCTAGTGTCCTGGAGAATTACCTCTGGTTTCTTCCAGTAATTTCATAGTTTCAGGTCTTACCTTTACGTATTCAATCTGTTTTTCATTGATTTATGTAACTGGTGAGAGATAGGAGTCTTGTTTCATTCTTTTTGAATGTGGGCATCCAGTTTGCCTAGCACAGTTTGTTAAAAACGCTGTCCTTTCTTCCATGCATGTTCTTAGCACCTATGTCAAAAATCAGTTGGCTATAGATATGGAGTTTACTATTAGGCTATTTGGTTCTATTGGTCTGTGTGTTTGCATTTATGTCAATACCGTGCTGTTTTGATTACTATAGCTTGGTAGTGTATTTTGAAGTCAGGTAGTGGAATGCCTCCTACCTTGTTCTTTTTTGCTCAAGATGGCATTAGCTATTCAGGATTTTTGTGGTTCAATGTAAATTTTAAGATTGTTTTTCCAATTCTTTCAAGAATATCATTGGTATTTTGAAAGAGATTCCATTGAATTTGTAGATCACTTTGTAGAGATTTTTAAAATAGGGATTTTTCCAATCCATGAATAAGGTATATTTTAACAATTTTGTGTGTTAAATTTGACTAATTACCTTTGACTTTCCTGTACCTGGATATGTCTACCTCTCTCTAGGTTTGGGACATTTTTTATTATTATTTCTTTGAATTAAATTTCTACCCCATTGGAATTCTCAAGTCCCTCTTATACCCTAATAACCCAAATATTTGCTTTTTTAATACTGTCCTAAAGTTCCCATAAGCTTCCTTCATTCATTTTCATTCTCGTTTTTTCCTTTGTGTATTTTCAAAGAGCCTGTCTTTGAGCTTGCTAATTCTTCTGTTTGCCTTCTTTGTTACCTTTCTATTGATTCCTTCTCCTATGTTTTTAATTTTACTGAGTCTGTTTTTCAGCTCAAGAGTTCATTTGATTTTTTAATTGCTCCCATATCTTTGTTAAATTTCTCTGGTAAAGTATTGAAGTGTTTTTCTGTGATTTTTTTTAAAGCTTGTTGAATTTCTTTAAAACATTATTTTAAGTTCTGTCTCTGAGAATTTTCCCATACTGATCACTGCCTGATCAGTTTCTTGAACTTTATTTTGAGTACTTGGTGAGGTCTTGGTTTCCTGAAAGCTCTTGATGCTTGTTGGCATCTGACATCATGGGGATACTGAAGTATCAGGTGTTTATTCTACTCTTTCTAATCTAGCTTGTTTGTCCTTGGCCTTGAAGTTCTAAGTAGGCTGCTTTGCTCTGAGACTATAGTCACTTCTACTATTTCAGCACTGGATGGCGCCCAGGTCCAGGTTTTCTGAGAGGGTGCTGTTGGAGTGTTATCACTCTTCTAGCCTAGAGGGTGA
This sequence comes from Graphiurus murinus, assembly GCA_004027655.1. Lineage (NCBI taxonomy): Eukaryota > Metazoa > Chordata > Mammalia > Rodentia > Gliridae > Graphiurus > Graphiurus murinus. The sequence continues at coordinate 85,132 of PVLC010001071.1, forward strand.
TCCAAGCCCAGGTTTATCCCTAATTTTAGTTTGTATGTTGTTCCAAATGAACCAGAAGATTACCTAGAAAGAAAAGTCTGTCCCCACAAACCTCTCTTTGGGGCCAGTGTAGGCCCAGATGCTTCGTCTATAGCCACTGGCCTGTGATCAGGTTCTGTAGGATTCTGCCTGGCTCTGGTCAGGGTAAACATGGACCATCTCCAGGTTCCTATGCCATTCCTGTGGCCATCAATGTTGCCAAGCTGTGTCATACTCTGAGCCCATTATCTGCCAAGCACTGAGGTAAGATCAAGGTCCCTCCTGCTATGGGCTGCCTGTTACTGAGGTGGACTCACTCACTCACTGTTATAGTTTGAATTTAATATGTTCCCAAAAGTGCGTGTGTTAAAAGTATGTCCCCATTGCAGTAAAGTTAAGTGGTGGGGCATGGTTGGAGGAAGTGTGTTATTAGTGTGATCTTAGGAATTGTATAAATTACAGATCTACCCCTCTCTCTCTTTATGCTTTTGGCTACCATGGTATGAGAGCCACTTCCCTCTACCATATCCCCTGCTGCCACCCTACCACCACTACCACCACCACCATAGTTTCTGCCTTGGAGCCAGGCCTATGGACCAAAACCTCTGAAATCATGATGTTCAATAAATCTTTCCTCATCTAAGTTGTTCTTGTGGGGTATTTAGGTCTCAGTGATGGGAAAACTAATTAAAATACTGTCCAGGGCCACTTCAATCAGCCACAGGTGATTCTAGCTGGAATAGATAGACTAGGCCATATATCTTCCCCAGCACTGGAACTGTTTCAGAGGCTCCTTCTGTAGACAAGCCTGGGCATGGGGGCTTCTAGGACATTCTCACTGTCAGGTTTTAACAGCCTGGCAATAAATGTCAGGATAAAGTTCAGTGCTTACTACTCTGACCTACTCCCAGCAAATGACGTCTCACTCTATGCTATGTTGCCCAGGGTTGGCATAGTGCTGGTGAAGGCAGTTCCTTGGCCAGCTAGGCTGCTAAGCTGGGTTGACTTGGGCTTCTCACTACAGGTTAGAAGTTATCTGCCTAATGGTGGGACAGGTATGCAAGCTCTGTTTGTGATCTCTGACCTATGTGCAATACTTTTGGTTTGTAGATGATACCGGGTCTCACTTAAGCAGGTCTGGCACTGAGCTCTAAGATGAAGTCCTGTGCTAGATTTCATGCCCTGCTCTCTAGCAGACCAAGTCTTGCTCACCACTGTGCCACCCAAGTTTGGAGGAGGGGTGGTGGCAACAGTAGATTTGTACCTGGCTATCATATTTCCAGTGGCTCAGTCTGTGTGCATTGGCTTGTAGGTTGAGGTCATGAGGCTCTACCCAGCATGGGATTTTACTGTGGCAGGCCTGGCACAGGATTTTGGGTCTAAGGTAGGGACCTAATTCCTTCTCCTACCCCCAAGTGGGAGGTGTGTCCATTGAGTACTGCTCGAAGTTGAGGGAGGCTGACTTGGGAAAATCCTTCCTGCCTGCCTTACTTTATACAATTTGTCTTTTTGTTTTGTTATACTAAAACCAGGTTCTATGGTGTCTTATCTGGCTACGTTACCTTTTTAAAAAGTAGTTTGGTGGATGTACAAGCTATAAAACTTGTTGTGTATTTAGGGAAGATGACCATGTGAGAATCTTACTCAGCTGTCATCCTGCCCCGCCCCCCCATGAGGTTTAATAGCCTTATAAAATGTTATAACTGGTAAATAATAATCATAATGAAAGGTAACATTTATTGAGTTCTTATTATAAGCAGGTTATGTTTTAAGTTATTTAGGTGGGTGGATTCATTCCTTTCAACTACCATGTAAGTTACATTCTTACCATTTTATGGAAGAAGTGACTGAAGACTCAGGGAAGTTAAGTGTCTTAGGAAGTCACACAGTAGTTTGTGACTTGCAGTTTGACTACTGGCATCACCTTCTTAGCTACTGTAATATACTAAGAGGTCGATGTACGACCAAAACTGAAAGTTAGAGTCCCTAAAGCATAGGAATATGTTGTTAACCCTTTTTTCTCATACAAGATTTCAAGTAAATCCATGAAGAAGTTTTGATGTATTGGGGAAATGTTTCCATTTACAGTCAATATTTGGATAATCTGCTCTGTGTGCTTCCCAGTCTGTGTGTTCCTTAACTGGCTACACAATAAGTGATTTGCTCTGGCTACAGCAATATAAAGAGGAAAATACATTCCTCCAGAGTTCATTTAGTACACTTTCAAACTTAGAAATATCTAGTGTCTTATTTCTAATGTTTTAACAGTGGAAAGTGTGTTTTGCATAATCTTTTTCCAGCCATTTTTCAAATATGCATAATCTTCCAGCTGGTTTCTTTCTTTTCTTGACCTTCTAGCTACTCTCTAACTAGATTATATCACCTTTACCCTCTCTCTCAAGTTTCCTTGGCTGTCTGCAATATGCTCTGGTAGGTCTCTGAGAACTATCATTCCCTGCTTGCATATAATCACAGGAAAGTAGGGGTGGATGAGGTGGCACTAGAAGTGTGTTCACAAAGATGGCTGAGTAAGGCAATCATGTATGTGAATGGAATGCAAGGGATATGCATAAGGGGGCTATATATTCTCTATCTGAACTTCATCAGTTAGAAAAAGGAGGTGAGAGGAGTAGCTAAATTTTTAGAAGTTCTTCCTGATGCTCTGTGAGTGGATGTTAGCCATTCAAGTAGAATATTAAATAATGCTTTTTTAGAAACATTTTAGAAATGAGAGATCAAGACTATTTTCTTTACTTAACTAAGAAAAAAACACTTAAAACTACCTCAAAATTAACTGAGCATAATGTTGTTATAAGAGTGTAGAGTCCCTTTATTCCATGTCTAAAGTGAAGGATTCCCTAGCTTTATTAGAACACCAATAGTGAAAATACAGATACATACTTTGAGATTTATTTATTTGATTAGATTAGTTAACTCACTTGCTGGCCTGGAGCTAATGAGGTTAAGGATGTCAATCTGAATACTCCTTTTTTTTCTATAAAAATCTAATGTTAAATGTTTGATATTGGTTATAATTAGTATTGGATGGAAAATAGATGGTTTAGCACAAATTCATTCAATCATTCATTTGTATATTTGTTGGGTCCCTACATGACTGAAGTCACATACTAGGAACTGGGAATAGAGAACTTACCAAACTAAACAAATTCCCCTGTTCTCATAGTGGGCCATAAATAAATAACTTCTTTTCAACTCTCCAGGAAGATGCTATATCAACTAACACATCTAAATAACAGCTTCCACTTGTGCCCAACAGCATCTTTGTATTGAGTAAAAGGCAATAGATATACCTGTATTTAACCATAGACATGAGCATCTTTTTTTTCTTCAAATTTTTGGTACTGGGGATTGAACCCAGGAGCATTTTTTACATCCAAACTATATAACCAACCCTTTTATTTTTATGTTTTGAAGCAGGATCTTGCTTAGTTGCTGAAGGTCTTACTAAATTGCTGAGGCTGGACTTGAACATGCAATCCTCTTATCTCACCCTAAGTATTGGTATTACAGGCATGCAAAACCATCCTCCGCTGACAATATCTTTGCAAAGGAAAATTTCAGAAGTAAATAAGATCAGTTAATATTTCTACAGTGTATAATAGTCAACAACAATCCTTCACAGATCCTTTTATACAATATCACACATAAGAAGTAATGATATGGCATAGGGAAATGAGTAGATGACCTGCCCTGAATGCTTTAGCTGCCCCAGGCCCCTTCTGACTGATTTAGGGCTGCAAAGCAAGAGATCAATCTGTTTATAGAACAGTAACCTCTGCACAGCACTCTAGAGTTCTGTGACCCACTGATTTGGAAACTGGTTTACTTTCCCATAAAACATCACATACACACACACACACACACACACACACACACACACACTTTTTAAACCAAAAGATAGTTGAGTAATTGAATCGTTTAATCTTGTTCATCCTTTGAATATAAGGATTGTGTGGGAGAGGTTATATCTCTTCCATCTGAACTCCATCAGTTAGCAAAAGGAGATGAGGCTTCTTACTGGTGGCTGTTATCTGCTTTTTACAAATGAGGAAAGTGAAATAACTTACAGAAGGTCACTCAGCTAACAGGTAGTCAATTAGGTTCAAACATTAAACTTCTGAACTCTTAATGAATGTTTTTTCTTATCCCATCACTATGCTTACTCCACTAAATACATATATTATACATCTAATATACTTGCATCACTGGTGTAAACACAATTCTCTTTTATAATTGTTCTCTAGAGACAAATCATGAAATGCTTCTTAAGGATGCCATAGTGACTCTAAATATTCAAAGAGACTCAAATGAACCAGAAAGAGAATTTTTCAAGATTAAAGTAAAAGGAATTATAATACTATAGAGACCTTAGAGCCCATCCAGGAGGATTCATTCCTCTTATATGCTAAGAAACAAGCCAAAAGTGTGACTTGCTTAGGTCTAACAAAACCTATTTCTCTCTTTTCTTTTGATATTTACTGAACTTTTGAAAAAGCTCATAGAGCAGCTATGTGAATGTGGATTTATAGGTTGAGAATTCTTCATCCAAAGATCCAAAATTTGAAATGCTCCCAAACCCCAAACTTGTTGAACAATGGTGTGATGCTGCAAGTGGAAAATTCTGCACAATTAAACTTTGCTTCATACACAAAATTATTTAGAAATATTAAGTAAAATTATCTTCAGGCTATGTGTATAAGATGTCTAAGAAATATAAGTGAGTGTGTTTAGAATTGGACCCCATTCCCAAGATATTTAATTATGTAGAAGTAAATATTCGAAGATCTAAAAAATATCTGACATCCAAAATACTTTCTATATCTATCATAAAAATTCCTTATTTAGGGTAAAGAATACTCAATTTATATGTGTGTGTGTCCTTAGTGATCAATAGCAATGTAGAGGTGCATAGTCAATTGTATCCTCCTCTTATATTCTATTTGAACCATAACAGGTACCTAATATTACCTATATTTTATATCCTTTCACTTTCCTCTATGCTAGCTTACTCTCTCTTTCTCTCTGTATGTGAGTATAATATATTTTATTTGCTTACATACAGACATATACAAACATATCTCATCTTCCCTCATTTTTATGAAAATGAGAATAAACTATACATATCACTCTCCACTTCTTTTTTTTTTTTTTTTTTTTTTTTTTTTTTTTTTTTTTTTTTTTTTTTTTTTTTTTTTTTTTTTTTTTTTTTTTTTTTTTTTTTTTTTTTTTTTTTTTTTTTTTTTTTTTTTTTTTTTTTTTTTTGCGGTACTGGGGATTGAACTCAGGGGCATTCTACCTCCAAGCTACACCTCCAGCCCTATTTTTTATTCTTTATTTTGAAACAGGGTCTCACTAAGTTGCAGAGTGCCTCACTAGGTAGCTGAGGCTGGCTGCGAACCCGGATCCTCCGGTCTCAGCCTCCCAAATGCTGGGATTACAAGCGTGCGCCACCACACCCGGCACTCTCCACTTCTCATCACATGCAAACATATTGTGAACATTCTTCCATGTTCTGTAAATCTAATTCATTTTTTTCTGGTATTAGAATCAAACCCAAGTCCTCATAAATGCTAAGAATACAATCTGCTACTAGTTATACCCCCATACCTAGATCTCACTCATTTTTTTGTGTTACTGAAGACTGTATTCAGAGGCATTCTATCTCTGAACTATACCCCAAACTTTGTTTTATTTTTCATTTTGAGACCATGTCTCACTAAGTTACCATGCACTGGTGACTTGTGATCCTCCAGTCTCAATCTCCCAAATACTGGGTTTATGGGCATGTGCTGCAATGGCTGGCTCTAATTCATTTTTAGTAGCTGCATACTATTTCATAGGATGGAACTACCTCATTTTTTTCAACCATTCTTCTACCTATGAACATTCATTTTTCCAATTTTGTTTTAATAATCATAGTGTTGCAATAAACACCCTTATAAACATATATATTCCTTACACCCTTGATTTACAAGATATTTGCAAGAAATATTATCTGTCATCACTACTACTATTTGACATAGATTTGGAGGTTCTAGTTAATGAAATAAGAAATTAAATGAAATGTATAAATATTGAAAAAGAAGAAACATAAATAATCTTAATTTTGCACTATATGATTTCATACCTAGAAAACCCAAGGGATTTGATAAAAACAGCAGCAATAGAACTAATAAGATAATTCAGTAAGGTAGATTACTAAAAGTGTATACAAGTTCAATAGATTTTGGTTTTGCTAGCAATAATCAGTTAGATGTGTAAAAGGAGAAATGGGAAAATGAAACTACATAATTTACAACAATAATAAACTATAAAACATTTTGGAATAAATTTAACAATTATGAGAATGGACCTATATAAATATTTTATTGAAAGACATGAATTCTGATCTAAATGAATGAAGAGGCAGAACATGTTTCTGCAATGGGAAGATATCATAGAATAAAAGATCAGTTCCTCCCAAATACTGGTAAATCATGCAATTTAATAGAATTTAATTTTTTTAAAAAATAGACAACATGATCACACAATTCATATGCATGAAGAACTGTACCAGAATTGCCAAGAAAATATTGGGGAAAAAGTCATATGTAGGGGATTTTTCTACCAGATACTAAAAATTACTATAAAACAGCATCAATTAAAATACTAGGTTTAGAACAAGCTAACACACTAGTGAAATAGAATAGAGAAGGCAGAAATGGTTTAGGGGGTGGGGTGATGAAATTAAAAAATGGTGTGGACATTATTGACTATTTACTTTGAAAAATGATTAGTCTCTGAATCATATACTGTTTAAGAAAAATTCCAAATGAATTGTAAAGAGTTAATTTCATCCACAAAATAAGTTTACAACACAGTTTCTAAAGATCAGAAGAGCATTATGTTGATTTATCTTGTTTTACATTATGGCTATTGTCTTAAAGGGGGAAAATTGTCATTAGAGACTTCTTCATATTACCATAGTCCAAGTGACCAACACTTTTTTTGATTAAAAAGTGGTTTCCCAACATATTTGAAGATTTTGGAAATTAAGAAAAAAATATATGACCTCTTTTGAAATAATAAAGTTGCATTTTTATCCTTGAATTTGATTTGATACTGTGCATTCAACCCAGGGATATTTTACCTCTGAGCCATACCCCCAGCCCATTTTATTATTTTTTTTGAAACAGGGTCTCAAAAAGTTGCTGAGGCTAGCCTCAAGCCTGTAATCCTCCTGTCCCAGCTTCCCAAGTACTGGTTTTACAGATGTGTGCCACCACATCAGGCTATCCTTGAATTTTTAATCTTGTAATGAGAATTTTCAAGGATACTTGAATCCAGAAGGAATGAACTGAAAAGCCCATGAAGACTTCAGTTTGGTATGTCCTGAAACCACAGTCAGGGATATACGATTTAAGATGAATTTGTCGTTTTTATTCCTAGTTATAGCATCCAAATTGGGGGAGGGGTGCTTTATTGCTGGTAAATTATTAAAAGTATGAGTTATTATGAGATGAAAGGGTATTTGATATACTTAAGAATCACTAGGCTTTATGTCTGGGGACTTGGATTCTGGTCATTATTCTACTATTAACAGGAATAAATAATTAGATGTCACTGGGCCTTAATTTATCCACATATAAATTAAATGTAATAATATTTGCTTTATATCCTAGACATGTAAAAATTCATAACTAGAGTCCTTAATTAATATGTGATGCAATTATGAAAAAGTCACATGGAACCCAATAATATATTTATATATCTCGGACTCTAATTAGGAATTTAAGGCTGAGATCTTTTTTAATATCTCATAATTTTGTATAATTAAACAGAAATATTCATCCTTTTTACATCAACAGTTTGATTTGATGTGTTTTGACAAACATATATACCACAATCAGGATAAAAACATTCCTACAACTCCAAGTTCCTCCATGTCTCTTTGTACTTAATGCCCTCCTGCTAGCCCCAGTTCTTGCTTAGAAACTTATGTTTTCGCTTCCTATAATTTTGCATTTTCTAGAATATTATATATATATGTATATATATATAATTTTTGTGTCTGGAATGTTTCACTTAGCATAATGTCTTTGAGATTTGTCTATGTTATTGCATATATCAGTAGTTCCTTTTTGTTTATTGTGGAGTAGTATTACTAACATTTCATACTATATTTGTCTCATTGTTTAGCCATTTACCAGTTGATGAATCTTTGGGCTGTTGCCATTTTTTTTTTTGGTGACTGATAATAAAGCTGTTAGAAGGTTGGGCTTTGATTTTGTATTTTTTGTATTTATCGGCATGATTTATTTTTGTTAAGTTTTACAATTTTTCAGTAGGTAATGCTTTTTTCAAATTTGCTATTGATGTTTCCCAAATCATTAAAAGAATACAGGATTAGAAGTCTTTCAGTACAATCTTAATGGCATCCAAGAGACAAAAATACATGAAAATCAATTAAAGCCTCTTAAGCAATGTCCTTTCAGTCTTCTATCTAGCCACAAGAATGATCTTTCAGAAATTCATATCTTACCCTATGTTACCACTATTTAGTGAGCTCCAATGATTCTATAAAACTGTTTGAATATTTCCTTTCTATCAAATGTTTACATGTGCCAAGTATGTTCATACATTACCTGACTTGTCTTTAGAACGGACCTATGAGACAGTGGCAGGAGCACTGAGCAAATATAACCTACAACAAATTGGTCTGTGAGTTGACATCCAGACCACAAAATGAAGGTATTTGCTGAACTTCAGCAACTTCAGCAAAACTGGCCCTCAGCCAACTTCAATTTGACAAAGTTTGTTTTAATAGTTGCTGGGGCAATGAGTAGTACATAAATTACACATTGAGGTCAATAATAGGAACCTAAACATATTTGATCCTTTTATACTATTATTAGTATATTGTAATTATACATTATAGTGAGGTTCAAAGTGATACAAACATGCATGCTCACAGCTCTTGGGGTATTTCCCTTCAGCATTCTACCCCACTCCCCCTCCTCCCTCCCTGTACATATTAGTGAGATTCATAGTGATGCCTCCATAGATGGGCATAGTATCAGTTGAACTGTCTTCCTTCCTCAGTCCTCCTTTTCCCCCTCCCCATGCCCCACCCCCAATCTCCTTCCACTATTTTACTGGTCTCTCTCCTCATTTATCTGAAGTTACTTGTGTTTCCTATTTTCTCTCTAGCTTCCACATATTAGTGAAAACATAGGGCCACTGAGTTTCTGAGACTGGCTGATCTCAGCATAATATTCTCTAGTTTCATCCATTTTCCTGCAAATGAGGTAACTTGGTTTTTCTTTATGGCTGAGTAAAATTCCATTGGATGTTCATACCACATTTTCTTTATCCATTGATCTGTTGACAGCCACCATTTGAGCCATCAGCAAATGGTCCTGGCCATAGAAAAAGAACCATGTGTTTGACCTATGTCCTTCACACTTCTTTGCCTAATAGACTATCATAATTAAATGAAACAGGTCTGGGGCAGTGAGGTTGTCAGCACTGCTTGTTCACTAGGAATGTAGAGGGCAGGAGAGAAGCAGTGGCAGCAATAAGCTCAGCAGCCAGTAGCCTAGGGAATAAACTCTGCAAATAATAAAGAGCTTGGAAGACTGTAACATCTAGACCTAGATAGAATGGCAAACAAAGTAACTTTGTAAAGGACAGATAGGGGAGCAGCAGGAAGGCCATCTATGTAGAGCGATGGAAATATACTTACTTTAGAGACTCTTCTGACCAAAGCGCAGCTCCTATACTTACCTATTAAGATATGTGTTGAGGTGGCACATTTTCAGTGGGTTAAAGCATTATTTTGCTGATAGATAGTTAAGCAATTAGTGAAGATTTTATTTTATCTGATTAGTCTATTAGCAGCAGATTTACCAAGCAGAGCCAGAGATTCTGGAGAGATATGATCTAGGATTGGGGAGGTTTAGAAATGGAAAACATCCCCTGTGCAAGATGACTGGTATTTATAGTACTGCCCAATGAGAATATAACAAATAAGTCCCGAAAGCCTCTGTATTCTGGCTGCTCAGATGGTAGTTAATATTATCCCCATAACACAAAGTAGGAAATTGAGACCTAAAGAAGTTAAGCAGACTTTCCCAAGATCACAGAACTAGGGTGAACTTTGGATTTCAACCTAGAGATATTTTGACCGAAAGCCAGTTTTCTTCTTCTTCTCTACTACATAGTCTCCAAAGGGGTGGAGGTGACTTGAATACAATGTTTTCTTAGGCCACAGTTTTCAAAAAACTAACAAAATAACCAACCAAAAAATCCTAACTTTGGATACAAATAATAATAATCGCTTATTAGGCTGGATCGCAACCTGGGAAGCACTTGAAACTATTTAGATCTGTCTCAAACAATATGTAAAGATTCCAGGTTGTTTCATCAAGAGTTATTTTCTAATTCATACAAATTCTTTACTTTTTACTTCCTGGGGGAAAAAGCAAGGCAGTGAGCAGGGAAAATGAAAATTGTTAGAACTAATTGCATGTAGACTTTCCCCCAACATGACTTTAGAAAACAACACCATTTATCTTTGGATAAAACGAGTGTATGGGCTCATTTGTCCACCCCCAATGCCTCAGCAGCTCAGTTTTCATTTTCTTTTCCTCTCAAAATGCCCAGAGGGACCATATTTTTGTTTAATGACCTTCAGAATGATTCTTTAGAAATCGGGAGCTATCAGAGTTGGAAGCAATGCGAAAATAATTGTGGATTATCATTGTATGACGACAGTGGCAGCTGGACTTTTTTTTTTTTTTTTACTCTCTGTTCAGACTTTCTTCTTCATTTTCCCAGAAACCTTATATCCTAAGGTTTAACTCAGAAGCAAATCTCATATAGGTGATAAACCTTGCCAGACATGGTATGTAATATAATTTCAGACAGACCTTTAACTGTTCCTCCAAAAGACCCTAGGGAGTGAAGCAGCCTTATATCTAGATGCCCTACATAGTATTACTTTTATTTACTCTCTGAAAATGTGTGTGGGTAGTTGAATTGGACATAAAGCAAGCATATCTCTTAAATATTACACCTGTGAATTTAGGTGCTGGTTTCTATGTTTTGTTGTCAAAACTATTAACAGAAAAAAAATTTTGTTATAGTGGAAAACTAATAAATTGGTACTCACTCTCCCAAATCATTCATATTACACACACACACACACACACACACACACACACACACACACTCACATTCACAGCTGAGGATTCAGAGTCAGCACAGGTTCTAACTGCATGTGTTATGTGACTAGGATGTGTGGGTGTGTGTGGAGAATGAGGGTGAACAGGGGTAAATACAGATGTTGCATTCCCTGTAGTAAAAAATGTGGAAAGTGATTTTTCACTGTTGTACACATAATTTGTCTCACAATTAATTTCATTATTGCCTCAATTGACTGACTCATAGTACAGATGACAAAGTACTTTTGCCTTGACTATTCATGACTCCCTTACAGCTATCTCACACACACACATACACACAAAATGTTTGGTTGCCACTGTGGTTGAAAGTTTGGGGTACTTAGTAGACAGGCTGGAACTATATGTAAAATGTAGTCTTAGTTCTAAAAGGCAATGCAACTTAGCTGAATATTCTTACATAATTGGATATTGCTTGCCATTCTCCAGAAAAATGTCACTGTCTGGAAAAGTATTATATATTCCTTTTTAGGGAAGTCTGATCCCAGTAGTAAGACTTGTTCACATTCGCATTAGGAGAATAAAATAATTGTCTTCAAAACTGAAATCTTATTCTCTGGTCCTCTGAACTCATGAAGTAAGTGGATGATTTCTTTGTGTTATTGTTATAAAAAAGTACATCCTCATTTTTCTTAGCTATGTTTCTAGAGTACTCCTTCAACCAAATTTTCTGGACTGTTTACCCCTTCCCCCAGTGAGTTTCTCAACCACAAGGAAAGGAGGCTCTGGAGTATTAGTATTCATTTTTAAAATAAGGAGCAATTAATTAAACAATTATAAATTTCATTGCCAATGTAAAAGTCTGTTATGAATGTTTAATAATGCTTAAGACTCCACTGGAGTATACCAAATGGCTAAGTGAACCAAATCCTCCCATGACTCTTAGGAAATATTCCTGTCACACAGAAATAATCAAGACATTATAATAGTATGTAGCATTTTTTTTTTTTTGCGGTACTGGGGATGGAACTCAGGGGCATTCTACTTCTGAGCTATACCCCCAGCCCTATTTTTTATTCTTTATTTTAAAACCGAGTCTCACTAAGTTGTGGAGTGCCTCACTAGGTAGCAGAGGCTGGCCGTGAACCCGGATCCTCCGGTCTCAGCCTCCCAAATCCTGGGATTACAAGCGTGCGCCACCACGCCCGGCTTGTAGCATCTTTTAAGGTACTATGTACATGTCTTACATTTGGGAAACGGTTGAGCTTTTTTTTAACATTTTTTGCACAATGTTTCTAAAATCTTACTCTCTGTGTCAGGTCTTTAAAGTGGTCTTAATGTGATAGTTATGATATTTGAACTGATTACACTAAGATACATTTGTGATATTGCTTCGTCATTGATTTAACTCCTCAGTTACATATTTTGAAACTAAAGAGAAGAATACAAAAAGGCGAAAGCACTTACTTACTTGCAAGTCCTAAGGCATACAAATATATTTTTCACTTACTTGAGAATATTTTCTCTGTAGGAATGCAAGCCAAAAATGTGGAGAAGCATAATTATACAGAAGGGAAATGCTCTTCTGATCCAGGACGTTCAAGAAGAAGATGGAGGAAATTACACATGTGAACTTAAATATGAAGGAAAACTTGTAAGACGGACAACTGAATTGAAAGTTACAGGTAGGAACTGGTCCTACCAGATTAGGGCAAATGAGATTTTACATATAATTTGGTTTGGGTAAAAATATTTTGGTTCATAGAGCCAAATTTTCAGAATTTAGAATTGGCTGAAAATCAAAGAATTGGGAAGTTCACTATTAATGAGTTGTACTAAGTAAAAATTATATGCAGAATATCAACAATAAATTTAGGGATCAAGCACCCAATTGTTACCTATCTGTTTTGTGACTTTATGAAAGGTTCTTAACTCTTTAAATCTATACTTCATTGTTACTGTGAAGCTCAGAAAAATATACTGGAACCTCTTTGAATATTGACAACTATGTGTGGAATCTCTCTGTAGGTAAAGGCTGCTTTCAGAATGAGGTTCTATTGAAATTTTGGAATGAAATAACCTTGGACTGAATTCAAGATAATATTTATACAGAATTCTTCGTAAATGTGTGACGTTATCATGGGATTCTAGTGAGTCAAATGTAGAGCAACTACCGAAGAAGAGTGTGCACAAGTGTGTTTCAAATCTGAAGTACAAGCAAAATGTAAACTAGTAACTCATAGGAGGGCAAGAGCTAAACTTAGGATGGATTTACCTGGAATTTTAGGAAGTAATTTTCAGAAACATAGGATGGAATCTAACAACATACAGATATCTCTCACAGTGGGTAGGGTGGACCCTAAGAAACCATATGTCAAAAAGTCTATTTGCTATTGCTCATGAACAAATCTTGGCTAATTTAACTATGAACAGATTGAGTATTCCTAACCCTAAATGTTTGGGACCAGAAGTGTTTCATATTTCAGATATTTTTCAGGTTTTGGAACATTTGCAGATCTTGGAGTTGGGACCCAAGTCTAAATGCAAAGTTCATTTATGTTTCATATGTATGTATAGCCTGAGAGTAATTTTATGCAGCTGTGTTTTTTACTGTGACCCATCACATGATGTCAGGTGTGGCATTCTCTTCCTGTGGCATCATGTCAGCACTCAAAGTTTGGGATTTTGGCTGGATATAGTGGCGCGTGTCTATAGTCCCAGTACTTAGGAGGCTGAGGCAGGAGGATCACAGGTTCAAGGCTGTCCTCAATAACTTAGTGAGATCCTATTTCAAAATAAAAAGGGCTAGGGATATAGCTAAGAGGTAGAATGCCCCTGGGTTTAATCCAAGTATAGAAAAATAGTTTTGGATTTCGAGCATTTAAGGTTTAGGATTGCAGATTAGCAATGCTCAACCTGTATTATAAAAATATTCTAATATACCATAATCTCACTTATATGTGGAATCTTTTAAAAGTTGAATATATGACAACAGAAAGTCGAATGGTAGTAACCAGTGGCAGAAACAGGGAAATAGGGGATGGAAATAAAAAATTATATATAAAGTTGCAGATATGTAGGATAAATAAATTTAGTCATTTAATGTACAGCATGATGATTATAGTTAACAATACTGTATACTTGCATTTTCTAAAAGGGTAAATTTCAGGTGTTCCTCTCACAAAAAGTAAAAGATAGCTATATGAGGGGATAGATAAGTTAGTATTCTTGATGATAGTAACATTTCACCATATATATGTATATGTATGTACGTGTATGTGTATATATACATGTGTATATATATGTATGTATATGTATATGTATATGTATATGTATATGTATATACATAAACATAATGATGTATACTTTTTTTGCGTGGTGCTGGGGATTGGGGATTGAACCCAGAGGCGTTCTGCCTCCAAGCTACATCCCTGACCCTATTTTATTTTTTATTAGGAAGCAGAGTCTCAGTAAGCGGCAGGAGACTTGCCAAGTTTGCCAAGGCTGGCTTCGAACTTATGATCTTCCTGTCTCAGCCTCCCAAGTACTAGGATTATAGACATGTACCACCATGCCCAGCTAAAATATCTACTTTAAATATATACAATTTAAAAAGATGTGCACTTATGTGTACACATACACATTTGTATTGTGGCTAAAATCTGAGCCATGATAAACTTTGAAACTATCCATACAATTGGAATATTGATTGTATTAATTTACTTTTGATTAAGGCACTGTTTAATTACCTGATGTTACAATCAGCCAATTGATTAATTATAGTAGTATTTTGCTAATGTTAAGAATATTTTTTTCTTCTATATTACTTTTGTTTTTATCTGAGTAATTTTGGAGGTAATATTAAAATCAGTCAAATAATATCAATACTCCCTTATTTTAGTACTATAACCCATGTTTAGTTAGATTTGCAATCCTCAAGATTCAATTGTTTATTTTTGTCTTTTCCAAAATTGTGTGTGTGTGAGTGTACACACTTAGTTTACTCTCTATCCTAATAAATGACAGTTTTACTTAGTCTAAATTTGGAGAGTATCTTCTGTGAAACTTTAAATACTTCTTTGGATTAGATTTGCATGTTCTTTCCCCTATGAGCTTTCAAAATAACTACATATTAGGCCAATCCCAAATAGCAAAGATCTGCCTCTTGTTAGTTTCTGTTTTCCTCAATGTGAACTAAACTTCCCCAACTAATTCATGGCAGAAGATTCACTCATAGGCAGTTATACATCATCAGTAAGTGAACTGTCCATGTAGTATTGTCACTTTGACCATAATCACCAATACTTATTAGATGCTTGCAAGGCACTTCCATTTGGCACTCAATTACTAAAGTTTGTAACATTATAGTTTGGGGCTTATGTTTAAATTGAACCATAATAAAGTAAACACCAGACCTCTTTTATACTTCTAATAGATTATGGTGGCAAAAATTTGCATCTTTAGTTTCAATTTCTATTCTGGAAAAGCACAGCTAGAACTACTTATTTTGTGTATTTTATAAGATTGATTTACTTGCTCTAAACTTTTAGTATAATTGAACTATGGGCTTGAAAGTTCATCTGAATACCTTGCAGAAGCTCACAAAATTTAATGTGCATCAGAATCATGTGGAGAGACCCAGGTAGGATGAGGATGAAAATCTTTTAATATAAATTCCCAGGTCTTTTCCTCAGATTCTAATTTAGTGCATTAGCAAGGCAAGTGATTTTTATACAATCAATTCTGTTACATGCAGTCCAAGAACCACGCTTTGAGAAACACTAGAGGAGAGAATGGTGCTAAATAACTGAAAGGGATAGATTTGATTACCTTGTTGACATGTTCGTTAATACACGCAAAAGAAATGCATTTTTCTAGGGCCAAAATTGTTTCCTTTAAACTCCTAAGAGATGTCATGAAAGTGCAGGTGATTGGTAACCACAGAAAACATGCCAAGGGAGTGTGTGGGTTAAGCAACCTTAATGAAAGCAGTCATTTATTCACTTATCATTCAAATAAAAATTTGCTATGTATATGTTATATACCAAATAAAGAACAAC
>PVLC010001071.1:101492-159699 GCA_004027655.1 Graphiurus murinus
CGCACGCTTGTAATCCCAGCATTCGGGAGGCTGAGACCAGAGGATCCGGGTTCGCGGCCAGCCTCAGCTACCTAGTGAGGCACTCCGCAACTTAGTGAGACTCGGTTTCAAAATAAAGAATAAAAAATAGGGCTGGGGGTGTAGCTCAGAGGTAGAATGCCCCTGAGTTCAATCCCCAGTACCGCAAAAAAAAAAAAAAGAAAGAACAACGAAAAGGAATAAGTAATTCAAATGTTATTCATGATTATTTTCAGATCAGTGGTCATTGTTCATGAGAGAAAATATGAAATTTACATATTTATTCACGCAGTTTAAATGTTATACTTGCTATAGAAACAAAATGGCTCCTTAATATGGAAGGTCAAGAGGTTCCTTTGTGAAAGCTGATTCTTTTTTGAAATATTATATAAGGAATACTGTGTTCTGTATACTCAGTATTATGAAAGCAATTAAATATATTGTTCTCTCATAACTCATAATATAAAGCTAGGAGTACTTAAATAACCTATCTATACTTGTTTTGAGTTTAGAACTATACAGACATGGACTGAGAATTTCAATGCACAGTTAATGGGACTGGTTAACTATAAAATTATGTAGATCTAAGTTCTCTAAGATGGTATATTGCAAATTTCAAGCTTTACAACCCTGCCAAAATTTTTAAAAGATTATATTCTGGTTGGGTGCGGTGACACACACCTCTGATTCCAGGACTCAAGAAACAGACAGGAGGATGGCAGGTTCAAGGCTAGTGTGCGGTAACTTAACAAGTGAGACCCTGCTTCAACATTTAAAAAAATAATAAAATAGGGTTGCAGGTATAGCTCGGGGGTAGAATGACCCTAGGTACAAAAAAATAATAAAATAAAATATTTTCTGACTCTTCTTTTTGTGCGTGTGTGTGTGTGGTCCTAGGAATGGAACACAGAAGCATTCTACCTCTGAGCTATACCCTCAAACCTGTTTTATTTTGATTTTTTTATTGGTGCACTGTAATTTTAATCATACATCTTAATGAGGTACAGGATGGTAGAGGCATACATGCACACATCATTCATTTAGCCCTTCCCGAAATCATACCCCATTCCCTCCCCCTTCTTCCTTCTCATGTTTGGCTTACTAATTGACTTTAATATGTTTATGATTGTACATCATGTACTTTAGGGAGTTTCCCTCTTCCCCCCTCCCATCACCTTCAGTTAGATTTCCTTCTTTGCTCATCTAAGGTTTCTCCTTTGTCTAGAGTCCCTCCTATGACCCATTTCTCCCCTAGCTTCTGTATATTAGGAAGAGCATCTGATTAGCATAATGTTTTACATTTCCATCCAGTTCCCTACAAATGTCATAATTTTGTTGTTTTTTATGGCTGAGTAAAATTCCATTGTGTACATATCTCATAGTTTTGTAATCCATTCATTTGTTGATGGACATCTCTGCTGGTTCCATAGTCTGGCAATTGTGAATTGTGTGGCTATAAACATAGATACACACGCATTATTAGTCTGGTAGTTTGTTTTCTATTCTTTTGGGTAGATACCCAGAAGTGGTATTGCTGGATCCTACGGTAGGTTCATTCCCATTCATCTGAGGATCCTTCTTACTGTTATTTCAAAAAAAAAAAAAAAAAAAAGATCTCACTCCACCTGGTTGTTGAGGGTCAATCTCGCTAAGTTGCTGAGACTGGCCTTGAACCTGAAATCTTCCTTTTTCATCTTCCAGAGTACTGGGATTACAGGCGTATATCACCATGCCGGGCTCTCTGACCATTCTTTTTAAATTTATAATTCTAAGAAATACATTTTCAGTAAAATAATCTCTTAAGGTTTATAGTTGCCATTGGCTGTAAGTAGATCAATTATAAAAATATCCAGATATTCAAAACTAACAAGTTAGAAGGTAGTTATTTGCTTTATGAAAAGATTCCTCCATATAAAAGAATTTGCTCTGGTATTTCCTTAGTCACCTTTCTTACTGCATTAAAGTAAGATTTAGTTTAAATACAGTATTTTCAAGAACATTTTTATTGTATAAATCATAGCCTACTTGTATGATATTATTGTGGAAATTTATTTTCTTTCCTTTGGAAGCTGATGATGAACACGGAGGGATATAAGAACAGATAGATATGCACAATCGCATGTAGTTCATTGACCAAAGATGCCTTCAGCTAAATGTTTTATTTCCCACAGCATATTTTAGGTGGCTATTTGCTACTTTATAGATTTTTTTTCACTGTTCTCACATTGAATTTGTGCAGAGGGCTAGTTGAAGTGATAAGGAAAGACAAGGGAGTTGTTTATAAGAAGGTGAGAATTTAACGCAGGTGATAATGGAAGAAGGAGGAAAGGAGTGGGGGAGGAAGGGCAGGATAATGGAATCAGGTCTCCTGGGATGAAAATGAAGGTCTTCCTTGAGAAGGTCAAAGGCAGACCTAAATTATAGGTACTTGCAAAAATGAAGAAAATCAGGAAGCCAATGCTGATTAACTTTATTTGGAATGTAATTCATTATTCACCTGGAAAATCATTCACAAATGTATACTTTTATTAAGTTTTTAGAAATGAGAATTAGCTATTTAGGAAAACAACAATAATGTGTTCTCTGGCGAATATGTAAATAATACTTTTCCTCCTAATTATTGTAGATACCTCTGGAATTCCCAATTAGGGACTTTACATATAATGGGAATAATCACTTAACCTATTGGTATCTGAAGGCCATAACAAGAGGGTTTTATTTCATGAATATGCTTTGCTATGGGTCACTATTAAGCAGTAATACCAAAGCAATCTGAATACACCATTTTTTTTGATACTGGGGTTTTAACCCAGGGGCATTCTACCTCCAAGCTACACCCCAGCCCTATTTTTTATTCTTTATTTTGAAGCAGGGTCTCACTAAGTTGCAGAGGGCCTCACTAAGTAGCTGAGGCTGGCTGCAAAGACGGATCCTCCTGTCTCAGCCTCCCAAGTACTGGGATTACAGGCATGCACCATCATGCCCAGCTTGAATACACCAAGTTTGATAAAACTGCAGTGGGATTTGAGATAAGTCTTTGGTGAAGCTTTTCAAATGTATCACTTCAGCAGATGTTTTTTTTTTTAATTGGTGGGTTGTAATCATACATCTTGATGAAGTTCAAGGTGATAGAGGCATACATGCATACTCACTGAGCCCTCCCTCAGATCCTGCCCTATTCCCTCCCCATCCCCTCCTTCCCATGCTCAGCATGGTGATTGGCTTGGATAAGTTTGTGTATGCACATCATGTCCATTGAGGTGTTTCCCTCTTTCCCATCTCCCATCTCCCTCAGTTAGGTCCCTTCTTCACTCAACTAAGGAAATACTTTTAATTTCACTTTTTTTTTTTTCCAGAGAAAAAGACAGGGTTATTTAGGAAAATGGGTAATACATGTTCAAGGGAGAACATGAGCCATCTCAAGAGGGAGAAAGGTGTCTTTGATGTCTCATAGTTCTTCTTTTATAGGAGACCCCATGAGGGGGTGGGTTGGGGCACACAGCAGGGGTGGAGGTCTGGATTTCCTCAGAATCCTCAGGTTCCCAGCATCGATAAGTGGTAGCTGGGTGGCACCTAAGCTTTGCCTTCCTTATGTTTTTAAAATCTAGAAACTTCATAATCTTGAATTCTACCCTACAGGGTCTGTTCTATCTTAGCAGAAGCCTCAATAGGCCCACATCTTTAATCACAGTTGCCCCTCTCTCCACCTGAGATTCCTGAGATGATTAATTTCACTTTTCAAAGTTTAACTGTACTACAGGTGTCATTTAGATTGCTCAGCTTGTTAAAATAAGTTTCCTCTGGTGTGGAAAATGACAGCTATTCATACACAGAGGAAGAAATTTCACACTCATGTTGGAAAACAGGCAATTTGTTGTCCTGACCCTTAGTTCCTTTATGTCTCTAAACTTAATGCTGAGGTGTTGGGGTGAGGGCAAGTTTAGAAAAAATACTGGGACATAGCAATATGCTTAAGAGTTGTTGAAATAAATAGAAGCAGACATTTTTATTGGTGCACTATAAGCATACATCTTGATGAATTTCAGATGATAGAGGCATACATGCACATAACACCCATTCAATTCCCTGTCTACTCCTCCCTCCCCACCTTCCCATGTTCAGCACAGTTACTGGCTTTGATAATTTTGTGTACATACATCATGTCCATTGAAGTGATTCCTGCCTTCATTCCACTGATGTTTCTCCTCCTTTGTCTGGAGTCCATCCTGTGTCCCACTTTCTCCCTAGCTTCCGCATATAAGGGAGAATATTCGACTTTTCACTTTTTGTGACTGACTAATCTCACTTAGCATAATGTTCTCCAGTTCCATCCAGTTCTCTGCAAATGACATAATTTTGTTCTTCTTTATGGCTGAGTAAAATTCCATTGTGTACATATCCCATAGTTTTGTAATCCATTCACCTGTTGATGGACATCTTGGCTGTTTCTATAGTTTGACAATTGTAAACTGTGCAGCTATAAACATAGATACACATGCGTCGGTCTGATAGTTTGGTTTCTATTCTTTTGGGTAGATACCCAGAAGTGGTATTGCTGGGTCATATGGTAGGTTCATTCTCATTCTTCTGAGGATCCTCCATACTGTTTTTCACAGTGGTTGCACTAATTTGTAATCCCACCAACAATGTATTAGAGTTCTCACTTCCCTAGATCCTCACCAGCATTTGTTGTTGTTTGTGTTCTTTTTTTTTTTTTTTTTTTTTTTTTTTTTTTTTTTTTTTTTTTTTTTTTTTTTTTTTGCGGTACTGGGGATTGAACTCAGGGGCATTCTACCTCTGAACTATACCCCCAGCCCTATTTTTTATTCTTTATTTTGAAACCGAGTCTCACTAAGTTGCGGAGTGCCTCACTAGGTAGCTGAGGCTGGCCACGACCACGCCCGGCTGTTTGTGTTCTTGATGATTGCCATTCTGATTGGGGTTAGTTGAAATCTCTGGGTAGTTTTGATTTGCATATCTCTGATTGCTAATGATGTTGAACATTTTTCATACATTTATTGACCATTTATATTTCTTTCTTTGTGTACTGTCAATTTAGTTCATTTGTACACTTTTTGATAGAATATTCTTTTTTTTTTGGCAGTGAGTTGTTTGAGTACTTTCTATATTCTAGATATTAGTCCTCTATGAGAGAAGTAACTAGCAAAGATCTTCTCCCATTCTGTTCACTCTCTCTTGAGGTTCTTGATAGTTTCCTTTGCTGCACAGAAGCTCTTCAGTTTAATGCAATCCCACACATTAATCCTCATTTTAATTTAGGGGACCCCCTTGGTGTCTTATTAAGGAAGTTTTTAACCTGTGTCTACATGTTAGAGTGTTGGTCCTATGCCCTAGAAGCAGGCATTTTGGCTGAATAAAGGTAATATAATAAGATAATTGATCTCTAAGCCAATGACTACATAATAATCATGACATGGGCTCCCAGAGAGCTTATGTCTATTGAGAGCTCACTATGTGGAACACATTGCACTTAGGGGCTTTAATTTCTTTTCTCATTCACTACACACAACAACCATAAGAGGGTAGTTACTATTATTGTTCCCATTCTACAGAGGAAGAAACTAAAACTTAAATGGATAGTGTGCCCAAGACCATGCATTTTATAATTGGAAGAGCACAGATGTGAACTAGGTTTTTATGATTCTCAAAAAAACCTTTTTAACCACTACAAAGAACAAGCCATATACATTCATTCAGCAGACATACACTGCATATCTTGAGAACAGATACAAAAATTGACTACAGTATCCATCTTTTTGCTGTAATATCCTTCTTGGACATTCACTATTTGCTGTTTGATAATTTCCTATTGGAAATTAAATACTCCTAACAGGGTATATTTTAATTTTTGAGCCAAGTCATTAGCTCTTAGTTGATACATCAGTTAAAATCATTAGGAATGGGATAGAGAGCCGGGCATGGTAGCGCACGCTTGTAATCCCAGCATTTGAGAGGTTGAGACCGGAGGATCTGGGTTCGCAGCCAGCCTCAGCTACTTAGTGAGGCACTCTGCAACTTAGTGAGACCCTGTTTCAAAATAAAGAATAAAAAATAGGACTGGGGGTATAGTTCAGAGGTAGAATGCCCCTGAGTTCAATCCCTAGTACCACACACACACACAAAAAGGAATGGGATAGGGGATAGAGAAGTGAATCTTGAGCTGGGATGATGCCAGGAAAGAAGCAGGGAAAAGTGAGAATGCACAGAAGATATAACTCACCTAATTTCATGTTTGGGTTCCATAGTTCCTACTAATATGATATTCCATCTAATATGATGTAATATCTAATGGTGTTAATTGCAAATATGACAATGATCCTAAGATAGTGGAAACAAGCAATGGAGAACTATCTAGGTAAACAATGTTGTCTTGGTTGGTAAAGATCAATTAACACACATAAATCATTGCCTACTAGGTACAACAAGGAATTCAGGATCCAGATTTCTAAGGTGGTTCTGAAAACAGAGAAAGAAATATGATTTCCCTTGAAACCTATAAAAACATTAAATTCATTTGCTGGAATAGTATGTCCCAAACTGGGTTCTGTAAACTCTTAATTCTAAGAGGTGTTAAAAGAAAAATTCCAAGAGATTTGCAAGAGTGAAAAGAGAAGAAAAGAGAAGGAAAGAGGAGGGGGAAGGAGAAAAGAAAGGTTCCATGACAATTTAAATGCTTGGTCGATGTTAAACAATTTTATTTATTAATTGATGCATTGTAATCATATATCGTTGTTAGGTACAAGCTAATAAAGGCATATATGCACACATTTCTCATTTAACACCATCCCCAATTCCCACCCCACTCCCTCACCCTCCCTCCTTCTCAAGTTCAGTTTAGTGATTGACTTTGATATATTTGTGAATGTACATCATATGCATTAGGGTGCCCCCCCATCCATTACCTTCAGTTAAGTCAACTCCTTTGCTTATCTAGGGTTTCTCCTTTTTCATCTGGAGTCCCTCTTATGCTCAATCTTCTACCTAGCATCCGGCTATTAGGGAGAACATATGCTTTTTTACTCTTTGTGACTGACTAATCTCATTTAACATAATGTTTTTCAGTTGCATCCATTTCCCTGCAAATAACATGACTTTGTTCTTCTTTATGGCTGAGTAAAATTCCTTGTGTACATATTACATAGTTTTGTAATACATTCATCTGTAGATGGATATCTTGGCTGGTTCCATAGTTTGGCAGTTGTGAATTGTGCAGCTATAAACATAGATACACATGCGTAAGTCTGATAATTTGGTTTCCATTCTTTTGGGTAGATACCCAGAAGTGGTATTGCTGGATCATATGGTAGGTTCATTCCCATTCATCTGAGGGTCCTCCATACTGTTTTCCAAAGTGGTGGCACTAATCTGCAATCCCAACAACAATATATTAGGGTTCCCATTTCTCTACACCCTCGCCAGCATTTGTTGTTGTTTGTGTTCTTGATGATTGCTATTCCAATTGGAATTAGGTGAAATCTCCAGGTAGTTTTGATTTGCATCTCTGTGATTGCTAATGATGTGGAACATTTCCTCATACATTTATTGGCCATTTGTATTTCTTCTTTTGTGAAGTGTCTATTTAGATCATTTTCCCATTTTTTGATTGGGTTATTTGTTTTCTTAGCTGTGATTTTCTTGAGTTCTCTGTATATCCTAGATATTAGTCCTCTATCAGAAGAGTAGTTGGCAAAAATTTTCTCCCACTCTGTGGGCACTCTGTTGGGGTTCTTGATAGTTTCCTTTGCTGCACAGAAACTCTTCAGTTTAATACAACCCCACATATTGATCTTCCTTTGAGTTGCTTGTGCTTTTGGGGTCTTGTCGAGAAAGTTTTTACCTGTGCCTATTTGTTGTAGTGTTGGCCCTATGCCCTCTTCAAGTAGCTGCAAGATCTCTAGCCTGACTTCCAGGTCTTTGATCCACCTTGAGTTGACTCTTGTGCAGAGTGAGAAAGTGGGGGTTATTTCCATTTTCCTACATATGGTTAACCAGTTTTGCAACACCATTTGTTAAAGAGGCTATCTTTTTTCCAGTGTATGTTTTTGGCTCCTTTGTCAAAAATCAGTTGACTGTAAGCCTGTGGGTCTGTTTCTGAGTCTTCTATTCGGCTCAATTGGTCTATGTTTCTGTTTTTGTGCCAATACCATGCTGTTTTTATTACTGTGGCTTTGTAGTAGAGTTTGAAATCAAGTATTGTGATTGCTCCTGCTTGATTCTTGTTGCTAAGAACTACTTTGTCTATCCTGGGCTTTTTGTTGTTCCAAATGAATTTAAGGACTGATTTTTCTATGTCTGTGAGGAGTGACTTTGGTAATTTCATGGGTATTGCATTGAATCTGTAGATCAGTTTTGGGAGGATGGCCATTTTGATGATATTTATTCTGCCTATCCAAGAGCATGGAAGATCTTTCCATCTTCTAAGGTCTTTGTCAGTTTCTTTTTTCAACCTTTTATAGGTTTCCTCATAGAGGTAACTCTTTGGTTAGATTTATCCCTAAGTATTTTATTTTTGGGGTGCTATTGTGAGTGGAATTGTTTTCTGAATTTCTTTTTCAGTGGATTTATGGTTGGCATACAAGAAAGCTTCTGATTTTTGAAGATTGATTTTGTATCTGGAAACTTTGCTGAATTTGTTGATCAGTTCTATAAGTTTTTTGGTTGAGTTTGTTGGGTCTTCTAAGTATAGTATCATGCCATCTGCAAAAAGGGATAGTTTTAGTTCTTCTTTCCCTATTTTTACCCCTTTGTTTTCTTTCATTGCGTTATTGCTCTGGCTAGAGTCTCAAGTACTATGTTGAACAAAAGAGGTGATAATGGACATCCTTGTCTTATTCCTGTTTTTAGTGGGAACTCTTGCAGTTTTCTCCATTTAATATGATTTTGGCTGTGGGTCTATTGTATATTGCTTCTATGATTTCTAGGTATGTTCTTCTATTCCGATTCTCTGCAGTGCTTTTAGCATGAATGAGTATTGGATCTTGTCATATGCTTTTTCAGCATCAATTGAGATGATCATGTGATTTTTGTCTTTGATTCTGTTAATGTGGTGAACCACATGGATTGTTTTTCATATGTTGAACCAGACTTGTATCCCTGGGATGGACCTGACTTGGTCATGGTGTATAATTTTCTTGATGTGGTTTTGAATGCGCATTGCTAGTATTTTGCTTAGCAGTTTTGCATCTAAGTTCATCAATGATATAGGCCTACAGTTGTCTTTTCTTGAGCCTTTTCTTTTCGGCTTTGGTATTAATGTGATATTGATTTCATAGAATGTGTTAGGAAGGGTCCCGTTTCTATTTCATGGAATAATTTGAGGAGTATTGGGATTAGCTCTTCTATAAATGTTTTATAAAATTCACTTGGAAAACCATCTGGCCGTGGGCTTTGTGAATTCAGCTGTAGTTGGGTGAACGATTCTATATGTGTCTAAGAGGTCAATTTGGTTTATGGTATTCTTTAGGTCTGAGGCATCTTTATTGACCTTTTGTTTAGAAGATCGGTCTAGTAATGTGAGAGGAGTATTAAAGTCTCCCAATATTAGTGTATTGGAATCTATGTGTGACTTTATATCATGCAGAGTTTGTTTAATGAAAGTGGCTGCACCAATGTTTGGGGCATAGATGTTGATAATTGTTATTTCCTCTTGCTGGATTATTCCTTTTACTAGTAAAAAAATGACCTGCTTTGTCTCTTCTGATAAGCTTAGGCTTGAAGTCTAATTTATTCAATATCATGGTTGCTACTCCTGCTTGTATTTGAGTTCCATGGCATGGATTACCTTACTCCAGCCCTTCACCCTTAGTTTGTGGGAATCTTTGCTTGTAAGGTGTGTTTCTTGCAGGCAGCATATAGATGGATTCTGGGTTTTGATCCATTTTGCCACCTTGTGCCTTTTTACTTGGGAGTTGAGACCATTTATATTCAGTGTGATTATTGAGAGATGATTTTTAATTCCTAACATTTTGAGTTTCGACTTCTGTTTGCCGTAGTGTTTGTTCTTCTTTGCTTAGTTGTTTGCTTCCTGGAAATTATTGTATCTCTGGTTCTGACATTTACTTGTTAGTTCTTCTTTGTAGTTAATCTCTTTGAGTATTTTCTCTAGTGCTGGTTTGGAAGACATATATTCTTTCAGTTTCTGTTAGTCATGGAAAGTTTTTATTTCCCCATCAATTTTGAAAGAGTTTTGCTGGTAGAAGAATCTTGGCTACAAATTATTTTCTTTCAGAGTTTGGAATATGTTACTCCAGCCCCTCCTGACTTTCATGACTTGATTTCGAAGGTCTGGACTGAATCTGATTGGTTTGCCTCTAAATGTCACTTGGCCTTTCACTTTTGTTGCCTTTAGAATTCTCTCCTTAGCCTCTACATTAGTCAGCTTGATTACTATGTGGTGTGGTGAACCTCTTCTTTGGTCTTGTCTAGAGGGGGTTCTGTATGTTTCCTGTAGTTGTGTGTCAACTTCTCTTTCTATGTTTGGAAAATTCTCTGATATTACTTCTTTGAAAAGATTGTTTATTCAATTAGTATCAACTTCTAATCCCTCTTCTATGCCTATTATTCTTAGATTAGCTCTTTTAAAATTGGCCTAGATCTCATTGATGTCCAATTCATACTGTCAATTTTTTTTCTAAATTATGTATTATGGATTCATTTTTGGAATGGTCATCTTCTAAGAGTGATATTCTATTTTCCATGTGGTCTAATATACTGTTAATAGTTTGTGTTGATGCTTTCACTTCAATTATTGCGTCTTTCACATGCTTCATCTCCTTCAAGGCTTCTCTTTGATTACTGTTCAGGGTATCGGATTCTTTATTTGTTCCTTTATTTCTTTGCAGCTCTCTCTCTGCATATCTTCTGGAAGTTTTGTTTTGTTTCTACTATTAAATATCAGAATTTTTCTTCTGGTAATCTCTGGCATTCTGTGTTGTTGATTTCTGTTATTGTGGGGTTGTGGTGGCTCATTGTTTCTATGCTATTTTTCCTTCCCATGGTTACCATGTTTTTACATGCATATCTATTCTTACTGCTCTCGCAAGCTTTCTTATCCAATCTCTGCAGTAGGGTTTTAGAGGTGTCCACTGGTATATGTCACTGAACAGGGACAGGTTCTGTTCAGTGATAAAGGTAGGGTGAGAAGTCACAGTGATGAATGCAAGAATAGGGTAAAGTAGAGGGTATGGTCCAGTGGAATAAGAGGTTGAGTGTGTTCAGGTGATGTATGGTAAAGATTAAAGATAGTGGATATGTTGGGGGAATTCTGGTAGTCAATGTAGAGTTTTAGGTGTGGTAGTATAACATGGTCTTGATATGAGAGAGCGAAAGAAGGAAAAAGAAAATGTGTCGAGGAGAAGAATATAGATGTGAGAGAGGGAGGGAAGCTTTTAAAAGGGATAAGGATGAGAGTCAACAAACTGAACAAAAAATAACAAAGCAACCAATCATCCAAACAAAAATAGACAAATCAAGGCAATACAAAGCAAAAACAGAGTAAAAACAAATAAAACAGAACACACACACAGACATACACACACACACACACACACACACAAACAAACAAACAAACAAAACCCTGCTAGTTTGTATGTTCAGACCTGAGTTGGCCTCTGCAGCCCATTTGGATCTGCATGGATATTTTCCGCTTTTTATTATCTGCACACTTTATTAGATATTTGAATGCATCTCTGGCATTGTTATTTGCTCTCTCTGTCAGTACAGGCTGGAAGTTCCACTGATACCCCTCCCACTGCAAGTTTGTATCTCTGATCTCTCAATAGAGCCTGTCTCCGCCTCTCTCTCTCTCTCTCTGCCTTTGCTGGTGACGGGAGTGCAGTCTAAATGCCAGGCATTTTCCAGTGTGCCTGGAAGGTCTCTATGCCCTGTATACACTGGGTTCTTCCCACGCTTCTGTTCCTATCTGATCGCTAGAAGGGCGGGTGGGTGACTGAGTCTTTCCCCTGCACCCCAGTGGTGCAATTTAACTTACAGATCCCTGCTGCTCTGGATCTGTTGGGAGGGATGAGCTGGGTTTACTCACCGCAGGCTTAAGATGGTTGACCCAGGTGTTCTTGATCGCTGTTGATCCTCCGGGGATATGCCACCTGATTGTAGTGTGGAGTTCCATAGTTGCTTACTGCACTTCTGGTCGCTGAGTGCGCAGGAGGTCATTGAAGGTCTGGGCGCCTGGCAAAATGGTGGCTGCCAGTTCGTGGTGTGCGCCTGCTCCTTTCTTCTCCCTGGGTTCTGATCAGCTGCTTTTGTTGCATTGTTCACTTTTTTTGTTGTTTTACTTTTCTTTCCTTCCATCAAGAAGCTGTTTCTGCCGCAATTTTGATTCAAGCTCTGCAGTGCAGTTGATTGCTGCTCCGGCTCTGGAAGGAGAGGTGAGCTAGGGTGCTTCTGTGGGGGCTTATGCTG
Source organism: Graphiurus murinus (assembly GCA_004027655.1). NCBI lineage: Eukaryota > Metazoa > Chordata > Mammalia > Rodentia > Gliridae > Graphiurus > Graphiurus murinus. Next base: position 113,952 of record PVLC010001071.1, read on the forward strand.
GTCGTACCACATGTTCCGGTCACTGTGGAAGATGTGAGGATACGCCGCCTGGTTAGGATATGGAGTTCTGGAGTCGCTTACTCCACGCCTGGTCGCTGGGTACACAACTGTGTTAGTGGACCCCCGTGTCGGGCTGCAGCTTAATGGCCACCACTGTTAAACAATTTTGTGTTTGGCAAAACAGTTCAGGGAATCTCACTGCCTATAGTATTCTACTGTGTATTGTAATTTTCTAAAAAGTGAGATGGAATATATTTAGGATGCTTCCTAAACTTTTATGACCACTTAACATTTCCCCCACTCCTTGATAGCATGTGTGAATACTAAGTTTCCACAGGACAAACTTCAAGAAAGTTAAGGGAATAGTTAAATAGGTAGTCAAGAGAGTACCTGGCTCTTCTGGCACTCTACTAATCTCCATAACTTCAACCATTTCACTAAAATACTTACTGAACATTTATTTTATGTTACAATTATAATCATTTAATGTGTTCCATTTATTTACTCAACTAGCCCATATACTCCTTAAGCAAAGAGACTATTTCTTTGCTGTGTTCCCAAGTGTTGAGAATATAGCAAGTTTTCACAAAATAGTTATTCCTTGGTTTGGTTGGGTACTGATTTGATTGGGGAGCACCTTATTTGGATAATAATAAAATAGTTTTGTGTTTGCAGAGCACTTTATACTTTCAAATTATTTTCACTTCTGGGGTCCTATTTTTTATAAGAACTTTATGGAGTCAGATGGAATTGTTATTATTATTAATAATAGAAATAGTATTACTATTAGTAGTAGTAGTATCAGCAGCAGCAATATGTTTTAGATCAATAAACTATGGCTTGGAAGATTTAAGCCATTTGGCCTCAGGTGGCTGGTATATAGCATGACTAGGACTAAACCTCCACTCCCCACCGTCTCCTGAGTTCTAGTTCAGTGCTCTTTCTATGCTAACCTCCATCACTCTATCTGAAGTCCCTTAATACTGGGCGCTAAGCCAGAAGAAGATGAGATAAAACCCCCCAGAATGTCTCCAAAGTTGTTGATCCCAGAGATCTAGGTCTAAGGGTCCCTGAAATAATTTTTTATTTAAAATGCTCATGTGCCAGTTCATTGTTTTGTCTTTAAGAAAAAAAATACTTCTTATTTTAAAAGGAAAACTATATGAATTACTAAATTCAAATCAGAAGGGAAGTAACCGGCTAATCAATGCTCACATGCTTCTTGAAGCCAGGCAGGTCATATATATGAGTGAGGTAGACCAGGTGTTAAAGCAGTGGGGGAGTGGGAGATTGAAGCCTACCAGCAATACCGATTCGGCCCTAGCTGATTGTTGCCACATTAGATTAAGGATCCAATGTTGCTAGGTCCTCTATTTTTTGATGAGATGCAGAAGTGTGGATTTTTGTGTGGAAATTCATGGACCATAACTTACTCTATGGGCCAAATAAAACATACTTGTGGGTAAATTTGATTTGGGGATTACCTGTTTGTGGCCTCTGCCTCCCAAGATTTGGTTCAATAGAACTTTTAATTTTTATTGCTGAGGATTGAACTGGCCATTTTTATTTTTAATTTTGAAACAGGGTCTTGCTAAGTTGTTTTGAGGGTCTTCCTAAGTTGCTAAGGCTGACCTGGAACCTGTGATCCTCCTGTCTCTGCTTCCCAAATTCTGTGATGATAGATGTGCACCACTACATCTGGCTTCAGTAGAAATTTTAAGCAAGTGACTCACTGTGTGGCTGGCTCTAAATCTGTTCCACTATATTCATCTCCAGTAGTGAGTAGGAAAAAATTAAAATCCCTGAAGTGGCCTGGAGAGAAGTTAATAGATAAACTGAGAGCAGCACTCCAAAGCTATCCTAATCACACCCTCCAAAAGACTGGTCGATCCAAGCAGACTGTGAAGGGCACAATTTATGGATGTAATGCTACAGGAGGGATATTGACAAATTGATCACCTTACAGAGAAGAGCGATTTAGATGATGAAGCAAGTTGGTCTCAACTGTTACAGATAAATGAAGAGCTCTGGGGATAAAGCATCCGCTTTAAAGTTCCCTGGAAGTGGTGTGATGTGGATCAGTGAGAGAAACAAATTATTGACATATGTTCTCTCTCCTTCATGTTCTCTCTGAGCAGGCAGTTAACATGATCTGAATGCATGTGTCCTGATTATCCATGAAAATATATCTCATTTGTACCTTTTCTGTGTAATAAGAAAAGACCTCAGTTGCCAATAGTTCTTGGCTGCATTAAGGGGACTTTCACATGACCAACTGTGTGTTTCATAATTAACTGTTCTTTTGCACAGTTGCAGGTACAAAAATCTCTGGTCCAAACCGGCTTGCAGAAGCTTCATTACCTTTCCACCTAGGCCTCCCTCTCCTTTCCCAAGTTACCCTGGCCTTTGCTAACCTACCCAGCCCACCCTGGATGGCATCATTGTCCTTTATCTGCCTCTTTTAAATATTCTAATGTCCAGTCTTCTCTGTAGCACATCTCCTCAGATCCTTGCTTTCTGTTGGAGTTAGTCTAATATCTCAATAAGCTTAGGAATTTCTGGCTGATAAAAGCCAGAAAATGTTTCCCTTCTCAGCTAACATATTTGCAATTTAATAGATACTGCAATTCTGTAACTCATAGGCATGACTAATGGTTAGAATTTCTGGCAATTTTGTGCAGGACCTGGAGAAGCCTTTCTTAGAGTGTCACAATTCCTACCCTACAGGTGGCCACTTGTTCCTTCTAGAAACAAGGTCAACCCCATTCATGACCTTGAAGGAATAGAAAAGAAAAATAGCCTACTTAGAATTACTAAAAAGGAGGACTTTGAGTATCAGTTTAGAGGGTGATTTTTCCTTCTTCCTCTGTCACTCTTATTGTGTCTCTCCTTTCCCTCCCATATTTCCTACACTCTGTCCCAAACTGCAGTACAAGGATATCTATTAACCCTGTTGGTAACTGCCAGGGTCAAAGAGATTGCCAGTTCCTGTGCTAGGAAAATGTTGGTGTTATGTTTCAGTGCCCTACAAGGAGATGAATGAGCACTATTAACTAACTGTCCCATCAGCAGAGAAACAGTTTTGTTTCTCTGCAAAGTCAGGGACTGTGAGAACATTCATTCCTATGGGCTTATTTCACAAGCAGCTGTGCAGGAGACCAGCTTGGAGAGCTGGAGTGAACAAGTTGGAGCATATAACATTAGGAAATGGCAAATGTACCCAATCCAGGCCGGCTCTGCTCCAGTGGCTCTCTTCCAGCACCAGAGGTGATCACTGACTCCTTGGCTGGCTTCTAGAATATCAAATTATAGCTGGGCAAATGGGGTTTAGGGAAGGATTTACATTGTGAATCCTAGCTGTATAGGCCTCTGGCATCCATGAGCACAGATTTTCCCAGGTCTATTATATGTATGTGTGAGAGACTCAGCTATCTTGTTTTCCCCTAAGTTTAAAGCACAGAATTGAGCAAGCTGAGAATATTCTATCAAGCCACCCTTTTGTAGGAAAGAAAACCAGGGGCTTTATATGGAAGGATACCAGCCACAAACTAGATATAACAGAGTGGAGGGGATGGCTCAAAGAACCCTTATTTATTGGATCAAATATTATACTTTATACTCAATCTAAGCTCACAATAACCTCAGATTGGTGATATTTTCTGTATTTGATTTTATTATACTTTTATTGGTACATTGTAATTATACATGTGCATGTTAGTGAGATTGGTGGTGATACCTTCATACATGGGCATAACATTATTTAAACTTTTTCCTTCCTCAAGCCTCCTTTTTCCCTCCTCCTCCCTCTCCCAATTTTATGTATTTTATAAGGGAAAAAATGGAGAATCAGAGACGATAGCCTGCCAAGTGGTAGAACTAGGATTCAAACCCAAATTTGCTCTAAAACATTGCTCTTAAAGCACCCTGCGAAAACTTCTTAAATGGCTCATTTACAATAAATGTCACTAGCTCCTTTCCTTCTTGCTTGCCTGTTGGTGTCATGCTCTTTCACTGCTATTTGCCAACATACATTTTGTACTTTTCTACATTCTCTGTGAAGCTTCACAGATTAACTTTATCTTAGCCTATTTTTGACTCTTAGATATGTTTTATCACATTGTCTGATGATAATTTATAATTATCTTAGAGATCTTCATTGTGTAGGTGTTGTCTCACCAATTACATTAATGTCCTGTGAGATCTGCTCCCTGTCCAAAAATTTACCCTAACACTTAGATAGAGCATATAATTATGGAACTAGGAGCAAGGCTGTTTGATTTTCTATAGATGATCTCATTTAATCATTTGCAAATCTTGTAGGTATGTAATTTTGGCTCTAATTTACAGATGTGGACATTGGGATTCTGAGAAGTAATTTTTCTCATTGTTCTATAGCAACTAAATGATGGGACTGGAATGAAGACTTGGGTGGTTGTTGTTTTCTCAAAGCTTGTGCCACTTCCACTAGTAAATGCTTATAGAACTATCCACCGTTCATGGTACTTTGATCTGATGAGAGTAGAATGAATTTTCTTATACATAGAAGAAGACCTTATGCTGAGAACCACATCTAAAGGAAGATGTTTCTGAAACACACACACACACACACACACACACACACACACACACACACACACACACACACATACAGAGTTCAGTGAAACAAAGAATTTGATTCTAAGAGGAGACCAGTATAAAATTTTGAAAATTTAATTTACTCCCATGGTCCATGTTTCAAAACCAGGAAATCATAATTCAAATCCTGAATCTGACAGTAGCTGTGTGACTTTGTGACAACTAATTTACCTCTCTGAACCTCAGAGTTTTTTCCCCATGTGTACAATGAGAACAGTTGCTATGATTTGTTGAAGAAAATATATGAGAAATACTTAGTATTTCTGAGATGGTGCCTGGGAAATAACAGGTACTCAGCAAATGAGATTATTATAATCATTATTATTACTATTATCATCATTACTGGAAAAACTTCAACAGTAACCTTGTAGCCATTTTACTACAAGAAAGTAGTCTGATAAACAAAGACAAATTGCTATTGTTAATAGGGTGCTTCTTTTACAGGGGATGAATTTTAAAAAATTAAGAAGTTAACCAGGGACTATGAAAAACTCAAGCAAAGGGCCACATAAATAGTCATTTCAGGCAGAACCATATCATTCAAGGAAATGCAATCATGTATAATAATTTGTCAATTAAGGTGGTAAGAGCAAATATTGTCATCTGTATAAATGAGTTTTTGCAGCCAGCAAGACATTTTAATGATGTGTGAGCCAAAAGCGAAGGCTACTGGGACAAAGCTGAGGTGGAAATTAGTCCCGAGGACAAGCATGTTGAGGAGACTGGCCTGATCCTGTCCAGCAATTCTTTATGTCATTATGATTCATCCCTAGTGGTTTATAAAGGCAGTTAAATGGTCTCCTTCCTTTGGCTGTCAAATAGGAAAATAATTCATCAGTTTAAGTCCATAAATCATTTCTTGGTGTGAAGAGTACTTTATATATCTGGAAATCTCTCCTTGATTTGGCAGTATGCTCCAGTGGGGTCCTGAGAAGCAACTGGCAGCCACCAGATGCAGAAGTCTAAGTGATGAGCTTGCATGGGCATGAGTATGTAGGGAAAGAAGGTAATTCCTTTCTAGGGCACATTGCTTTGTCCTCCTGACTGGCCTAGAAAACCACCCACTTGGGTGTCTGGCACATAGTATTCACTTAGTATGTTTGTTGAATAGATTTAAATATTCTGTATGTTTCGGATCCTTTGCATTGGAGTCCACCTATAGTGCTTGACAACTCTTAGCAAAATTATTTTTATGATGCTATATAATTTAGCTCCTGACAAGAATATGAGGTGAAACATGAAAATTTTAGGATAAGCAAATTATTATTTATTGTCATTTTTGTGATACTGGAAACTGAACCCAAGGGCATTGTATCCCTGAGCTATATCCCCAGTCTGATTTTTTAAAATTTTGAATCAGGGTCTCACTAAGTTGCCAAAGCTGGTCTAAAACCTGTGATCCTCCTGTCTCAGAGTCTCAAGTGCTAGGATTACAGGTATGTACCACTATTCTCAGCTTTAATATTTATTGTCTGATGGGGTAATTATCAAGCCTGGCTCTATAAATAATACATTTAATATTCTTTTAACATTCACCAAATACTCATTGTGCTGGGTGAATAGAGATGGACAAAAAGATACATGATATCTTTCCTGATTGAGCTTGAAGTGTAAGATATGGGGCAAATAAATGCATGTAATCCCAGTACTTGGAAAGCTGAGACAGGAGAATCGTCGGCTTGAGGCCAGCCTCAGCAACTTAGTGAGACCCTCATGTTTCAAAATTAAAAATAAAAAGGGTTTGAAGGTATATCTTGGAGATAGAATGACCCTAGGTTCAATTATCAGCACCTAAAACAATAACAACAAAAGCTGTCTGGGTGAATAGTGAGTGAAACTAGTTCAGAGTAAACAACATATGTTGATGGTGGCTAGGACCAAAGACATAGTGATAATTTAAGAGGAGGCAGATCCAAGAGATATTGCAGAGATAGAAATGACTGTACTTTTTTTGTGATGACTCCTAGGTTTTTAGTTATAGTTTTAGGGTGGACAATAATATTTTTTTTTACTGAAATGGAGGAGACAAAGGAGGTTGTTGGGTTTTCCTGGGGGTGAGTACTGAGAGTTGTTTTGGCCATGTTTTATTTGAGATACCTATTGGATACCCTCTAGGGGATATTGAGTAGACAGGTAGATGTATGAGTCTGGCATTCAGGGAGAAGTGTTAGCTGGAGGTATACATTTTGGAGCTGCCTGCATAGTATATACAGTAGGATACAATAAAATACTAAATTATGTAGGGCAACTAATGGTTGCTATAGGAGATCAATGCAAACTACAGCTCCTAAGCTCTATGTTAAAGATTTTCCCCAAATCAAGACAGTATAAAAAGGCTACTTATCATGATTTTTCCAAGCCTCATGAAATTGTTAAATATCAAGCATGTTTGTACCTGTATTTTGCTGATATGTGGGATGACATCCTGCATTTAGCTGACATTCAAATCTTCTGGAGCTAGAAGAATATAACTAATGTCATGCTAAATCCAGTCACTATTTGTTATATAAGCCAGAAATCATATTAATCACTTTATGTACCTTATTTCTAATCTTTACCACATCCCTAAACAGTACAGGCCACAATTAATAGGTAAAGAAATTTAGACTTGAGAAGTTATGCAATGTCCCCAAAGACCAAACAGCAAGTAAATGTGAGACCCTGTCTGGTCCACATGTTATGAAAAGTGACACTGTGTCCTTTTGGATTCTTCCAATTTCCTACCCTAAGGAAAAACAGAGAGTATCAAGAAGGAAAATTTGCTGCTAGATCTACTTGCTATTGAATGAAAGTCTTCTAGTCTGGATTGTTACATGGGGCCTGTCCCAGACTTCCAGTGCACATACACACAGCTTGTCAATCACCTGCCTAGACCACTGATGTCATCATACACTTTGTATATCCTGTTCTGAGTTCTTAGTTGGAGGCCTACTACCAACAGCGGGGCAGCATCTTAAGTCTGATACAATGGAAGATGCATATATCCTGGTATATAATTGGTTCACAATAATTGATAGCTGTTATTATGTTTGTTCATCATGTTCAATGACAAATTTGGAAAAGCTCTGCAAAATAGGTGTATTATTTTACTGGTGAGGAAATAAAGAATCCGTGAAATTAAATAATTTGTCCAAGATCACATAGCCAGTGAGAGACTGAATTAGAATTGAAGGCCGATCTTTGATTCCTTCTCAAATTTAATGCTTGAGTAAAGCCAGGAGAGTTTGTTGGAAAACATTGAGGAATAATGTTGGATAGAAAAATTTGAACTGGTTGCTGGAATACCTTAAATTTCAGGAAGAGTAACTCATATTATTAGCCTATTAGGAAATATGTTCCCCCAAAGAGTTGTAAATTTTCCTCACTAACAAAGAAGATGTCCAGCTTTTGGACATCAGGTGGCTATTTACTAACTGAAAGTCCTTACAATTGTGAGTAAGCCCCACTCCTTACCTCTAAGGGGTTAGAGCCCAGAGAGCTTGCCTTCTCATGTGCTCTCCGATTTGTACACCTTTCATTTTTATATTTTCTCATTTTAATTAAATTTGAGGATGATTTTTTCACTATCTCTTCTCTACCAAGGCACTATGATAATTGCTGTTGCATGATTGTTAAAGCATACAGGTGCATCTAATCATACCAACTGTCTCCTGTAGGTCTGGAGGGTGGGGACTGATAAGAAGAAAGATCCTTGAGAGACAGCAGTAGCATTTTAGAGAGTTTCTGCAAAAGATAGCATATGTTTATCCAGTCTTGTCATATAAATAGTCTCCAATTCTTGGTGGCTTCTTTTGATACTAATTAATTAAATTCTACTTGCTTGGAATTGTAGTTACACAGACATTTTATTTACCCAGTAAGCTCTGCAAACTTGAAATAGCTTCAAGAGTGGATAACAACTAGGAAAGGCTTTGATGAGCATGTGATCTGATTCCTTCATTCTTTAGATTAAGTAGCAGAAGCTCAGACATAGCTTGACAGTAGCTAATTTGGGACTTTTCTCAATGCAGTGCCACTTACTACAACTCCACAGTGTCTTTCTAACTTAGTCCCAAGTCTTGCCTTGGAGGCTTTTCATATGCCAAAATTAATCAATGTTTTCATTATAATTGAAATGTTTAAGTCAAATTAATGTAAAGCATTCAGAGAATTCTGCTGATATGGTTTACAAAAGTCATTCAAGCAAAACTGTGGGAATATATGGGTTTTTTGGCATTTTATAGAAGCCATTAGCTTATGTTCTTCAATAACTCTCAGAATTGACATCAAAGGACAATTTTCAAACTAACCTTAGCTGACTCCACTTTTATCCTCTTTTGATTAGTTCATGATTCAATTTTCAAATCCAAAGATGTTTTGATCCTCAAAACCTCCAGCCTTCCTTTGTGATGATATGTACTACAAAACCAATTCATGAACATTAAAATCTGTTAGTAGAGAGAAAACAGGAAGCAGAACTGAGAAACTCTGGAAATAAGGTGGAGTAGAAAGAGTCTGAAATTTTGGTTTCAAATTCTTTCTTTGCCACTGACTCACTGAGTGACCCCGGGGAAATTATTGAACTCCTCTGAGCCTCCACTTTTATATCAGTTTGTATATCATTACCTTGTCAGGTTGAGAGAATTTTAGATGAAGTAAATCATAGCTATTTCTGCCATTGCTATGGTCACTATGAATAATTTACTCTTCCTACTAATGGTATTATTGCTAATACTAGTCCTGCTGCTACTACTACCATTACTAACTTGTTAGCAAGGAGGGACATGAACCTTTGTAAGTATTAACAGGTGGATTTGGCTCAAGATCAGAAAAAAATCTCAAGACAGACAAGCAATAATGGAACAAAACAGCCTTTAATAACATAGTTAAAATTAAAAAAGTTTTAAAAATGTATGGAGTAAAAATAATACCTTAGGTGAGTACAGAAAGTATGTTTTTATAAATGAAAATTTGGGGAGAATAACCTTTTTGTTAAATTATTCTATAATCTATAATCATCACTCTATTATGCCTTTTACTGTTCCTCTTTATCACAGTTCTTGATACTAAGTAGGAGATTGAAGATTATTTGATAAATTAAAAAAAGAAATCCTTAAAGGTAAAAATATGCTATTTAACTGTTTCTTTTTATATTCATTCATTTATTTAAAAGATATTTGTGTTCCTACTTTATGACAGGAACTATGCTAAGCCCTGGGAATGCGGCGGTAAGCAAAATCACACACAGTTCTTGCCTTTACAAGCTCAAAATCTAGTGGAAGAAACAGTCCTTAATAACATATGTGTGTGTGTGTGTGTGTGTGTGTGTGTGTGTGTGTGTGTGTGTGATATATGTGTGTGTGCTATGGGGAAAAGAGGTAACAAAATAAAATGTATTTGAAGGATTTTATCCAACCAAGGAAGTCAAGTAATACTTCTTAGAGAAACTCAAGCTTGAGCAGAGATACAAAGGATAAGTGACTATTAGCTTGGAAAGAAAGGGAAGGAAGCACTTTATGGAACAAAAGGATAATCATATGCAGCAAGCATGCTCTGTGAAGAGATCATAGTGAATACTAGGAGCTAAAAGAAGGTCGACTGCAACTGGCTGGAGTGAAATGAGGAAGGAGGAGACTAGAACAAGTGAAGGCTAGAGGGATTGTTTAAGGAACAGAAAATGCAGAGCCTTTTACTAATTTTTTTTATGCTAAGAGAAACAGGAAGTCATTAAAGTAATGGTAAAAAAATGGTGTAGCTTTATCCACCTGCAGTGGCACAAGCCTGTAATCCCAGCTACTTGTGAGGATGAGTCGGGGAAATCACAAGTTCAAGGCCAGCCTGGGCAACTTAGTAAAACTCTGTCTCATAATAAAAAAGGCTGGGAGGTTGCTTAGTAGTAGCACCCCTGGGTTCAATCCCAGTACCACAAAAAAGGATATCTATAACATCACCAGATAGTTTTAGTATGGAAGGTAGATTGGACAAAAGCCAGCATAGATGCACTTGCCTAATGCAGGGTAGGGGTGATAGTAATTTAAACTGAGGTGGGAGTTGTGGCTATGGAGAGAAGTAAATGGATCTGAGGTCTGGTTAGATGGTAAAACCATTAAGACTTGGTGAGGGATTATATATGAATACATGGGAGTTTCTTAAGTGATACTTAGGTTTCTTGCTTGTCCATCTGGATGGATTGTGGTGTCTTTTAGTGAGAGGTTCAGGTATATCCTTGTTTATTGAATCACAGATATTTCTATATGCTACTACGTGTCAAGTACCATGCTAGGTGTTAGAGATTCAGTAATGAAGAAATTATGGTTTTTAATCCACAGAAAAACTCACAATCTAGTGAGGGAAGGGGTACATAAAATCACTGGGCAGTTGTAGTACAGCAGTGAGCTGTCTTGATAGACATATGCCAAGGGAACTACGGAAGCCTATAGGAGGAGAATAACAGAGAGAATGGGCTGAGTTGGGGAAGAGTTGGAGCTTTGACAAGAGGAGGCATTTGTAGAGTTAGGATATGATTATGTACTAATTTGTCAGACCTGTACACTAGGAATTAAGCATCAAAGGGGAAAAGACAACTTTCTGCTTTTCTTTTTCCTCTCCATCTTCTGCTTAATATAGAAAATTAGCTATATATTCCATACCCAAGAGTTAAGAGGTAGTTCCTGGTGTCATTTGCTGATTTTTCAACCTCTGGCAGAACTATTCATGTGGTCCTCTCAGAAGTAAGTAGCAAACTACTCAGTTCATTTAAAGTAAAATTTAATTCACAACAATTTGATTTACACATGACTTTCCAGGAGCCTAGTCATATCTTGAATAGGGAGAAAAACACACAAATAGATAAAACAGCATTCTCTAATCTTTTTCCATATACTCCTATTTAACTCTTCATTTCATTAATACAGTACCCATTTTTAATGTATATAAATTCTGTTTATATAGTATCTGATACAGTTTTTTATATATTTTATTTTAAATCATCTTTATTGAGATATAACTTATACTCAATGAAATGTACTCATTGATGAATTAAAAAAAATTTTTATTGATACATTGTAATCATACATCTTCCTTAGGTACAAGCTGGTAATGACATACATGCACATGTTTCTCATTTAATCCTTCCCCAATTCCCACCCCACTCCCTCACCCTCCCTCCTTCTCAAGTTCAGTTTAGTGATTGACTTTTATGTTTCTGAAAGTACATCATGTGCATTAGAGTGTTTCCCTCCCCATCCCATCACCTTCAGTTAAGTCACATTCTTTCCTCATCCAAGGTTTCTCCTTCTTCATCTAGAGTCCCTCTTATGTCACACTTTCTCCCTAACTTCCGCGTATTAGGAAGAACATACAATTTTTTACTTTTTGTGACTGACTAATCTCACTTAGTTTTCCAGTTGCATCCATTTCCCTGCAAATGACATGATTTTGTTCTTCTTTACGGCTGAGTAAAATTCCATTGTGTACATATTGCATAGTTTTATAATCCATCCATCTGTCAATGAACATCTTGGCTGCTTCCATAGTCTGGCAATTGTGAATTGTGCAGCTATAAACATAGATACACATGTATCAGTCTGATAGTTTGGTTTCCATTCTTTTGGGTAGATACCCAGAAGTGGTATTGCTGGATCATGTGGTAGGTTCATTCCCATTCATCTGAGGATCCTCCATACTGTTTTCCAAAGTGGTGCACTAATCTGTAATCCCACCAACAATGTATTAGGGCTCCCACTTCTCCACACCTTCTCCAACATTTGCTGTTGTTTGTGTTTTTGATGATTGCCATTCTGATTGGGGTTAAGTGAAATCTCAAGGTAGTTTTGATTTGTATCTCTCTGATTGCTAATGATGTTGAACATTTCCTCATACATTTATTGGTCATTTGTATTTCTTCTTTTTTTTTAATGGTACTGGGGATTGAACTCAGGGGCATTCTACCTTCGAGCTGTACCCCCAGCCCTATTTTTTATTCTTTATTTTGAAACCAGGTCTCACTAAGTAGCGGAGTGCCTCACTGAGTAGCTGAGGCTGGCCGCGAACCCAGATCCTCCGGTCTCAGCCTCCCAAATGCTGGGATTACAAGTGTGTGCCACCACACCCGGCTTGTATTTCTTCTTTTGTGAAGTATCTACTTAGATCTTTAGATCCTTTGACCATTTTTGATTGGGTCATTTGTTTTCTTAGCTATGTATTTCTTGAGTTCTCTATATATTCTAGATATTAGTCCTCTATTGGAGGAGTAGCTGGCAAAAAATTTCTCCCATTCTGTGAGCTCAAAGTCTCTAGCCTGACTTCCAGGTCTTTGATCCATCTTGAATTGACTCTTATACAAGGTGAGAGAGTAGGGTTTATTTCCATTTTCCTGCATATGTTTAACCAGTTTTGCCAACACCATTTGTTGAAGAGGCTATCTTTTTTTCCCAGTGTATGTTTTTGGCTCAACACCATTTGTTGAAGAGGCTATCTTTTTTTCCCAGTGTATGTTTTTGGCTCCTTTGTCAAAAATCAGTTGACTGTAAGTGTGTGGGTTTGTTTCTGAGATTCTATTCTGCTCCTTTGGTCTATGTGTATGTTTTTGGGCCAATACCATGCTCTTTTTATTACTGTGGCTTTGTAGTATAGTTTGAAGTCAGGTATTGTGATTCCTCCTGCATGGTTCTTGCTGCTAAGAGCTACTTTGGCTATTCTGGGCTTTTTGTTGTTCCAAATAAATGTAAGGACTGATTTTTCTATGTCTATGAGGAGTGACCTTGGTAACTTAATGGATATCACATTGAATCTGTGGATCACTTTTGAGAGAATGGCCATTTTGATGATATTTATTCTGCATACCAAGAGTATGGAAGATCTTTCCATCTTCTAAGGTCTTCTTTGATTTCTTTTTTCAACTTCTTTATAGTTTTCCTTATAGAGGTCTTTTACCTCCTTGGTTAGGTTTATTCCTAAGTATTTTATTTTTTCGGGTCCTATTGTGAGTGGAATTTTTTTCTGGATTTCTTTTTCAGTGGATTTATGGTTGGCATACAGAAAAGCTTCTGATTTTTAAGATTTATTTTATATCCAGATGCTTGAATGAATTTGTTGATCAGTTCTATAAGTTTTTGGTTGACTGTGTTGCATCTTCTAAGTATAGTATCATGTCATCTGCAAAAAGGGAAAATTTTAGTTCTTGCTCTGGCTAGAGTCTCAAGTACTATATTGAACAGAAGTGGTGATAAAGGACATCCTTGTCTTATTCTTATATTTAGTGGGAACTCTTGGAGTTTTTTCCCATTTAATATGATGTTATCTGTGAGCCTATTGTATATTGTCTCTATGATGTTGAGATATGTTCCTTCTAGTCTGATTCTCTGCAGTGATTTTAGCATGAATGGGTGTTGGATTTTACCAAATGCTTTTTCAGTGTCTATTGAAATGATCATGTGATTTTTGTCTTTGATTCTGTTTATGTGATGAATTACATGGATTGTTTTCCATATGTTGAACCAGTCTTGCATCCCTGGGATGAACACGATTTGGTCATGGTGTATAATTTTCTTGATGTAGTTTTGAATGCACGTTGCTAGTATTTTGTTTAGCAGTTTTGCGTCTAAGTTCATCAGCGATATAGGCCTATACTTTTATATTTATTTGAGCTGCCTGTATTTGCCTTTGGTATTAATGTGATGTTGGCTTCATAGAATGTGTTTGGGAGAGTCCTGTTTCTTTCCATTTCATGGAATATTTTGAGGAGTATTTGGATTAGCTCTTCTATAAAGGACTTATAAAATTCACTTGGAAATCCATCTGGCCCTGGGCTTTTGTTTGATGGTAAAATTTTTATTGCTGTTTCTATCTCTCTGATTGCTCTTGGTAGATTTAAGTTTTCTATATCTTCTTGACTAAATTTAGGAAGGTTATATGTGTCTAGAAATTTCTCAATTTCTTCTAGATTTTCCATTTTGTTGGAGTATAGTTTTTCAAAGTAGTTTCTGAAGATCTTCTGGATTTCCACACTGTTGGTGGTAATATCACCTTTTTCATCTCTTATTTTGGTAATTTGGGTTGATTCTTTCTTTTTTTTAGAATGGCTAATGGGTTATCTATCTTTTTTATTTTTTCAAGAAACCAGCTTTTTGTTTCATTGATTTTATGTATTTTTTTCTGCTCTGATTTTAATAATTTCCTATATTCTGCTGGCTCTGGGGTTAGACTTTTCTTGTTTTTCAAGAGTTTTGAACTGTGTAAAGATTAGGTTATTTAATTGGTGATTTTCTGTTCTTCTTATGTGGGCACTCAGTGCTATAAATTTTTCTCTTAGTACTGTCTTCAAAATGTCCCAGAGTTTTTGTTTTGTTGTGTTTCTGGTTTTGTTGGTTTCTAGGAATTTTTAAATTTCTCCCCTTCTTCTGTGACTCATTCCTCATTCAGCAGTGTGGTGTTCAGTCTCCATGTGTTTACATGGTTACTCTGGGTCTTCTTAGAGTTGATTTCAAGTTTCATTCATTTGTGATCTGAAAAGATGTTGGGGATTATGTTACATTTTTTTTAATATGCCAGTGCTTGCTTTGTGGCCCAGAATTTGGTCTATTTTGGAGAAGGTTCCATAGGCAGCTGAGAAAAATGTGAATTCCACTGTAGTTGGGTGAAATATTCTGTATGTGTCTAATAGGTCCATTCAGTTTATTGTATTCTTTAGGTCTCAGGCATCTTTACTGACTTTTTGTCTAGAATATCAGTCTGGTAATGTGAGAGGAGTATTGAAGTCTCCCACTATTATTGTGTTGAGATCCATGTGTGACTTTATATCATACAGAGTTTGTTTTATCAAAGTGGCTGCACCTATGTCTGGGGTATAAATGTTGACAATTGTTATTTCTTCTTGCTGAATTGTTCCTTTAACTAGTAAAAAATGAGCTGCTTTGTGTCTTCTGATAAGCTTAGGCTTGAAGTCTAATTTATATGATATCATGGTTGCTACTCCTCCTTTGTCTTCGAGTTCCATTGGCATGGATTACCTTGTTACAGCCCTTCACCTTTAGTTTGTGGGAATCATTACTTTTAGGGTGTGCTTCTTGCAGGCAGCATATAGATGGATTCTAGGTTTTAATCCATTTTGCCACCTTGTGTCTTTTTATTGGGGAGTTTAGGCCATTTATATTCAGTGTGATTATTGAGAGATGATTTTTAATTCCTAACATTTTGCATTTTGACTTCTGTTTGAGGTACTATTTGTTCTTCTTTTCTTAGTTGTTTGCTTCCTGAGAATTATTCTATCTCTTGTTCTGACGTTTACTTGTTAGTTCTTTGTAGTTAATCTCTTTGAGTATTTTCTCTAGTGCTAGTTTGGAAGACATAAATTCTTTCAATTTCTGTTTGACACAGAATGTTTTCATTTATCTTTCAATATTGAGAGATAGCTTTGCTTGGTAGGAGAATCTTGGCTGCAAGTTTTTTTTTTTTTCTTGCAGAGTTTGGAATATGTTGCTCTAGCCCCTCCTGGCTTTCATGACTTGGTTTGGGAGGTCTGGAGTGATTCTAATTGGTTTTCCTCTGAATGTCACTTGGCCTTTTAATTTTGTTGCCTTTAAGATTCTCTCGTTGGCCTCTACATCGGTTAATTTGATTATTATTTGATGTGGTGGACCACTTATTTGTTCTTGTCTAGAGGGGGTTCTCTATGTTTCCTGTACCTGTGTGTCAACTTCTCTTTCTATGTTTGGAAAATTCTCTGATATTACTTCTTTGAAAAGATGGTTTATTCCATTAATTTCAACTTCTAATCCATCTTCTATGCCTGTTATTCTTAGGTTAGCTCTTTTAAAATTAGCCTAGATCTCGTCAATGTCCAATTCATGCTGTTGAATTTTTTTTCTAAATTATATACTATGGATTCATTTGTGGAATGGCCATCTTCTAAGAGGGATATTCTATTTTCCTTGTGGTCTAATCTACTGTTTATAGTTTGTATTGATGCCGTCACTTCAATTATTGCATCTTTCATGTCCTTCACTTCCTTCAAGGCTTCTCTTTGATTCCTGTTCAGGGTGTTGGATTCTTTGTTTATTTTTTCCTTTATTTCTTTCCAACTCTCCTTGCATTATTTTCATAAATCTTGTATCATTTCTACTGTTAAAGATCTGAATTTTTATTCTGATAATATCTGCCATTCTGTGTTGATGAGTTCTGTTATTGTGGGATTGTGGTAGCTCATTGTTTATTTGCTGTTTTTCCTTCCCATGATTTTCCTGTTCTTAAGTTTATGTCCTTGCTGCTTTTGTAAGCTTTCTGTCAATTTATAGGTTTCTCATTTTTATTTTCTCTATGTGAATAGTATCTTGTACTGAGTTGCAATTATTCTAGGGCTTCTTCTGCGCATTGTAATGGTGCCGTTGGTGAATTTCAGGTGTTGACTTCTAGGGTCCATTTGTTGCTTCTGTTATGGGGATTTGTGTCAGAGGTATGAGTAGGACGGTTTGTGGCCTCTGCATTTTTATGTCCCAATGTGGGATGTGTTGAGTTATTCCTTCTCTCAGCATAGGTGAGTTTATCCTTGGTTTTTGGCCATCCTTTCTGGTGTTTCTCCTCTCTGGTCCAGTTGCTGCAGTCGGTATTTAGAGGTGTTTGCTGGTATATACAAGGAAAGGTTGTGTTCAGTGGTGAAGGTTGGTTGGGGGTGGGGAGAGGCCGCAGTGATGAATGCAAGAATAGGGTAAAGTAGAAGGTATGATCCGGTGGAGTACAAATTTGAGTGTGTTGAGGTGATATATGGTAAAGATTAGAGATAGTGGATATGTGGGTGGATTCTGGTAGTAAATGTATTTAGGTGTAGTATTATGAAACAGGGAAAAAAGGAAAGAGAAAAAAAGTGTTGAGAAAAATATAGATAGGAAAGAGGGAGGGAAGCTTTTAAAAGGGATGAGGAAGAGAGCTGACAACTGATCAAAAAATAACAAAGCAACTAACCATCCAAACAAACATAAATAAAGAAGCAATACAAAATAAAAATAGAGTAAGCCAGGTATAGTGGCGTATGCTTGTAATCCCAGCATTTGGGAGGCTGAGACCAGAGGATCTGGGTTCGCGGCCAGCCTCAGCTACCTAGTGAGGCACTTTGCAACTTAGTGAGACCCTGTTTCAAAATAAAGAATAAAAAAATAGGGCTGGGGGTATAGCTTGAAGGTAGAATGCTCCTGAGTTCAATCCCCAGTACCACAAAAAAAAATCCATAAGTATATAGTTACAGAGCCGACTTGGCCTCTCTAGTCCTTTTGGATCTGTGTGGATATTTTCAGCTTTTAAATGTCTGTTCATTATATTATATTTTTGAGCATGTTTCAGGCATTCTTATTTGCTCTCTCCATCATTGCAGACAAGGAGTTCCACTGGTACCTCTCCCACTCAAAGCTGTGTCTTTGAGCTCTCCACAGGGCCTGTTCCTGTGCTGCTCTTTGTCTATAGAGGCAGTGGGCATCACTGATTCTGGACCCAGTGTAAACCTGAGGCTCCGTGCTTTCCACAGGCCCTTTCTGCATTTCTTTCTCTGCCTTTGCTGGTCATAGGTGTGCAGTCTAAATGCAGGACATTTTCCAGGGTGCCTGTAAGGTCTCTATGCCCTGTGTGCTCTGGGTCCCTCCCACACTTCTGCTCTTATCCAACCACTAGAAGGGTGGTGACCAAGTCTGTCATTTTCCACAGGGGCCCCCAGCCATGCAGTTAATTTACAATTGAGTGCTGTTCTGGCTCTAGAGGGAGAGGTAAGCTGGCGCATCCCCACAGGCTTAAGATGGTCAACCCAGGAATTCCAGTCACTGTTGATCGTGCGGGCTTATGACGCCTGATTAGGGTGTGGAGTTCTATAGTCCTTACTTCACATCTGGTCACTGGATATGCAAGAGGTCGTTAGATGTCTCAGTGCTAGTAGACCCCGCTTCGGGCAGCTTGATTACTGGTGGCATCACTGCCATGTGTGGCGGGCTCCTTCACTCTCCCTGGTTTGTTTTCTGGGTTCTGTTCAGCTAGGTTTCAATTTTCATTACTTTGTTCTTTTTATTTTTATTATTCCATCAAGAAGCTGCTTTTATGGCAGTTTTGATTCCAGCTCTGTTGTGCCTGAGTAGAGGTGTTTCAGTTGCCAACTTGGGCTCCTCATCATTGATGAATTTTGACAAATATATATATCCACAAAATGCATGTAACTGTGAAAATTTGAAGTTGATTCTCTTAACTCCTGGTCCCAGGCAACTACCTCTCTGCTTTTTGTCACTAGATTCATGTACGTGGGCTCACATTTAATGGCCTTTAGTGAATACAGTGAACATGTACTGGGGTAAAGACACTCCCCTTTTTTTTTGCTAGAGTATTACAATGGATTCATTTTTGGAATGGTCATCTTCTAGGAGTGATATTCTATTTTTTTTTTTTTTTTGCGGTACTGGGGATTGAACTCAGGGGCATTCTACCTCCGAGCTATACCCCCAGCCCTATTTTTTTATTCTTTGTTTTGAAACCGAGTCTCACTAAGTTTTGGAGTGCCTCACTAGGTAGCTGAGGCTGGCCGCGAACCCGGATCCTCCGGTCTCAGCCTCCCGAATGCTGGGAGTACAAGTGTGCGCCACCACGCCCGGCTGATATTCTATTTTTCATGTGGTCTAATCTACTGTTTATAGTTTGTATTGATTCCTTCACTTCTATTATTGCATCTTTCACATCCTTCACTTCCCTCAAGGCTTCTCTTTGATTCCTGCTCAGGGTGTCAGATTCTTTGTTTATTTGTTCCTTTATTTCTTTTCAGCTCTCTCTGCATTCTTTCTGGAAGTTTTGTATCATTTCTATTATTAAAGATCTGAATTGTTCTTCTGGTAAGCTCTGCTATTCAGTGTCATTGAGTTCTGTTATTGTGGGGTTGTGTTGACTCATTGTTTCTTTGGTATTTTTCCTTCCCATGGTTTCCCTGTTCTTAAATTTATATCTTTGCTGCTCTTGCATGCTTTCTCTGAATTTATAGGTTTCTTATTTTTATTTTCTCTCTGTGAATGGTATCTTGTACTGACTTGCAATTACTCTGGTACTTCTTCTGCCCACTCTATTGTTGCCTTTGGTGGGTTTCAGGTGTTGACTTCTAGGGTCTAGCAAAAGCTAACAAAGCAACCAATCCTCCGAACAAACATAGATAAATCGAAGCAATGAAAACAGTGTAAAAACGAAACAAAACAAAACAAAAACACAGAAGACAAAAAACAACAAGAAACAAAATAAAAATCCCTACAAGTTTGTAAGAACAGACCTGATTTGGCCTCTGCAGATCTTTTGGGTAGATCCCTGCTGCTGTGTGTGGCTGACAAAATGGCGGCTAACAAGTTGGTGGCTGCTACTGACACATACGCACCGGCTCCCCCATTCTCCCTGGTCTGCTCTCTAGGTTCCAACCAACTGCCCCTGTTGCTTTACTCACTTTTCTGCTGCTTTGCTTCTCTTTCCTTCCATCAAGAAGCTGCTCCTATGGCAGTTTTGATTCAAGCTCTGCAGTGCAGTTGATCTCTGCTCCGGCTCTGTAGGGAGAGGTGAGCTGGGATTGCACCACGCGGGCTTAAGCTGGTTGTACCATGCATTCCGGTCACTGTCAAAGGTGCTTCGATATGCCACCTGGCTAGGATGAGGAGTTCAGGAGTCGCTCACTCCACCTCTGGTTGCTGGTAATGCAGAAGGTCGTTATATATTTCTTTGTTAGTAGACCCCACGCCGAGGGTTGGCTCAATGGTGGACGCCACTCAGCGGCGTGGCACCACAGCCACACAGATGGGCTTCTTTGCTCTCCCTGGTTGGCCTTCCGGATTCTGATCAGCTGTATTTCAGCTTTTGTAGCATTGTTCACCTTTCTGTTGCTTTTTTTCTTCTGTCAAGAAGCTGCCTCTGTGGCAGATTTGAATTGAGCTCACAGCACCTTATGAGAGGTGTCTCACCCTGACGCCATCTTCCCGGAAGTCCCTCTTCTTTTACTTTAAATTAGAATTCTTATATCCTAACCTTAAGGTTGTATATTAATACCTTAGTAAGCTTTTGGTCACTGTGACCAAAGTAACAACTTAGAGGAAAATAGGTTTATTTGGGCTTGTGGTTCTTGAAGCCAGAAATCCATGGCTTACCAGCTATACTGCTTTGGGCCTGAGGTCAGGTAGAGCATCATGTGAAAGGGTGTGGCAGAGGAAAGCTACTCAGCTCATGGCAATCAGAAAGTACAAAGAGGAAGATAAACTCTTCCAGAACATTTACCCATGATCTACTTCCTCAAAGTAGGTCCCATCTCCCAACCATAGATTAAACTGTCAATGATTAATATATCCAAGTAGACTAATCCACTGATGAGACCAGAGCCCTCAGAATCTAATCATTACCTAAAAGCCTGATTTATGAGCCTTGTTGCTTTGAAGACCATGATTTCAACACGGGAGATGTTCCAGATCCAAACCATAACAATGACTTGACTACACAGACTAGGGAGAAATGTTCATGCTTGTTTTAGTATGCTTCTTAGGCTCATGGTGGTGATAAAGATTTCAAAAAATTCTTCAAGAAGTCGTTTTATATGTTATAGTTTATTGTTCAAGGAACCCTCTGAATGCTAGGTGAAACATCAACTGAAGAAAGTAAGGACTAGAGCAGGGAGACCAATTAGGAGGCTATTGGTATAGCCCAGAGGGAAGATGATGGTATCTTTAACTAGGGTGTTAGCAGTGAAGGGAATTAAAAGTAGTAGAATCCTGGTTTTATTTTGAAGGTAATCAATACAATTTTGGATATATTGAGTATGGGGTATGAGAGAAATAGAAGAGTCCCAGATGATTCTAGATTTTTTGGCCCACATAACTAGAAGGATGAAATTGATAGTTATTAAGATGGGGAAGACTATGGATCAAGATCTTGGTTTTGGACATGTTACATGTCTTTCAAACATTTGAAAGGAGATATTGGATAGGCACATAGGTATGTGAATTCAAGGGAGAAGCCTATAAAGAAGAAATAAATTTGGGAAATAGCATCATGAAAATAGAAAATCCATGATAAAAATGAAGAATGTTGGTTGAACAGAAGAGGTCTATGTTCTGTGCTATGGATATATGCAAATATAAGTATGGGGAGAGAAGAAGGAAACATTAGAGGAGATTGAGGAGGAGGATTCAACCAGGCAGGAGGAAAACTAATAGGAAGTAAGTGAAGATAGTGAATCAAAACAGAAGTGAAATTTTGTGCCGAATGCTGTAGATTGGCCATGCAAGATAGAAATCAGAATTGACCTTCATTTAGAGACATGACGATGACTAGTTGATTGGATCTTGATCTGAAAGCGTCAAATAAGTTTTCCTGTTCCCTATACCAGGCTGTCTTTCTGATTCTTGTCCTTGCGAGTACTTTTATCTCTTCATTACTTTTCATAGAATGTACTAAGAGTCTATTGTGTGTCAGATGTTGTCCTAGGTGCTAAAATGCAAAGATAAATAAGATTTGGTTTCTACCTCTTTTGGAGAAATGAGAGGCATTAATCATCATCATCATCATCATCATCATCATCATCATCATCACCACCACCACCATCCTAACCCTAACGCTAACACTAAACCTAACTCTCATCCAAACCGTAACCTTAAACCTATCCCTAATCCTAACCCTAACCCAAATCCTAACCCTATCCTTAACCCTAACCCTAGTTAATAATAATAATAATAATAATAATAATAATAATAATAATGACAGTAATAATAATGTTACATATACTATTGCAGTAGAGACATGAACAAAATATTACTGGGACACAGAATTCATCTTGGGCAGAAGTGAGGGGTGGTAGAAGAAAGTTTTTCAAATGAGGTGACTTTTGACAAAGAGATTTCAGTGATAAGTTAAGGTCCAATAAGCAGAGGACAACTTACCTGGGAAGTATTGGAAGTGAAACATCTGAACATTATTTTGAAAGATGAATTGTAATTTATCAAGTAGACAAGGTGGAGAAGGTCTAAAGAAAGAAACAAGTGACAAAAAATTCAGTCTTGGATGGCATGCTAAGGAGCACGGCTTTTATCTTATTGATGATTAGATGCAATTGAATACTTTTAAATAGGGGAAGAATTACATTTAGTGAAGTTGGTGGTGACAAATTGTGAAGGGAGCAGAGAAAAGATAGAATAAAGCAAGTAACTTCCTTGTTTTCTGCTTGGGTGTTCACCAAAGCCACCTAGATCATTGAAGACCTAGTATTGGTCTGTCAGAAGGGCACAAGTCTCCTGCTCAAATTCAATTCAAGTTAAGAGACCATGCACTCGAGAGGTGAATACTAAATATCTTGATACTCACTAATACTTGATGGAGTTGGATTTTTCTCTAAGTGAACCATCCAAGCTCACAGAATTTCACTTTTCTAATAGGAACATTTCTCTTTTGCTAAGGCGAAAGTAGGTCAAGTGCTGGGATACATGGCTCTGAAGAGCCATGGAATAAGATGTACAGCTGGGCCCTTAGCCCTTCATAAAGGCCCTTTCTGCCTATTTAAAGCCTCCTCTAGGCTTGATCAAAATCAAAAACATTTTGAAATGTAATGAATTATTACATTATGTGCTGAGTCGCTACTTGTCAAAGCCTTTTACATAGACCAGCATATTTGAGAACTTAATTTACTGGGACTTTTGTAAAATATTTTATACTTTTAAAAATAATGATAATATAGAGCAGAAATATTAGACAAAAGTACTACCCCTGCTTTTAAATAATTGTTTACTATTCATTAACTATTTGACAGAAATGCTGGGGAAGCAAAAGTGAAACTTTGGTGTGAAGATTTATGTCCACCTGAATCATAATGCTTTTCAAACACTCATAATGGATTTGTGACATTTATGATATAATCACAAAATTCATCAGGAATACAAGCCCTGATTCTTAAATATAAATATTTTGTTCTGTTAAGAATTATTGGTAAAGTCAATTAGCTTTGTTAAGAAAGCAAAGAAAAGCCAGGCGTGGTGGCACATGCTTGTAATCCTAGTACTAGGGAGGCTGAGACCAGAGGATCCGGGTTCACGGCCAGCCTCAGCTACTTAGTGAGGCATTCCACAACTTAGTGAGACCCTGTTTCAAAATAAAGAATAAAAAATGGGGCTGGGGGTATAGCTCAGAGATAGAATGCCCCTGGGCTCAATCCCAAGTACCACAAAAAAAGCAAAGAAAAATGTCTTTATTTTTTAATATGCAATACTTGTACCAGTAAAAATAACTATAGACAGACAGAAAAATCTCCCTTTTTCTTCCTACCTCAATATTTTTTCCAGTTTCTTGGATATACTTCCATAAAAATTCTATTGTATATAATAATGGTTCTCAAAGTACAGTTCAAATACTCCCAGGGGCTCCAGGATCTTGACTTGGATTCCACAAGTTCAAAGATATTTTTCTAATAAACCTCATGAAATTAATGCTATTAATAAATGTGACTTTTTTTCAGTACTGGGGATTGAACCCAGGGGCATTCTACCTCTAAGCTATACCCTCAGCCCTATTTTTTTTTTATTCTGTATTTTAAAACAGTCTCACCAAGTTGTAGAGGCCCTCACTAAGTAGCTGAGGCTGGCTGTCGACCCGTATCCTCCTGTCTCAGCCTCCCAAGTACTAGAATTACAAGCGCGTGCCACCATGCCCAGCTTCAAATGTAATATTTTAATATTAAATAATCATGAAATGTGTCAACATTTATAAGATCTACTTATCTTAGTGAATCAATATTTTCCAGATAACCAATGCATATTTTTATAAATCCTTTATGTAAGCTATAGATCCATTCAAAGGGCAATATAGGCCAATGGATTTTAATGTGGCAAAGTGTAAAAAGTTGATTATTAGGGTTTCAGATTCTGCATTTCGGCTAATCCTTAAGAAACTTACCTGCTGTGTTTAGTGTAGTATCAAAGATCATCCATACTTTTCTGAAAAGGCTAATAAATTACTCGTTCCTTTTCCAACTATATATCTTTATGGGGCTGAATTTTGTCACATATTTCAAGCAAAAATTATCACAAAAGATTGAATGCAGAATCAAATACAAGGGTTTAGCTGTCTTCTAATGAGCCTGGCTTTAATGAGATTTTTTAAACATGTAAAACAAAATCATTTTTCTCATTGTCTTTTTTTGCTTTGGAAAATAGTTATTTTTCTGAAAAATAGGCTGTTTTCCTCAAAACAAATATGTTATATAATAAAAAGCATGTAAGTATGATTTTATTATTTTAAATGAGTTATTAAACCTTTTGAAAATTTATCAATTTTAATCACTAATGCAGCAGATATATAACCTGTATAAACAAAAGCTCATTGGAATCCTCTTTAGTTTTTAGAGTGAAAGTGGCCTCAAAACCAAAATGGTTGAGAATGACTATCATATAAAAGTACATGTGCACATTGGTTATTTTATGTATCATTCTATTTGTGTGTTTGTGTGTATTTATTTTTACATGAAAAGGCACAATGGTAATATTTTGAAACTGTCATGTGATTTGACATTTTGATCTAAACATTTTATGGACATTATTCCATAACAGGAATGATAGATGTGTCACTTTTAAATGACTACATAGTATTCCATGATACATATACATGCATACAAATAATATATATATACACATAGACCCTGATTCCTGACTCCTTCCTGTTTCTCTCTTTGCTTCCTGTTCACCATGAAATGAGAGCTATTGAGGCATGTCCTTGAAGGGCATATTTTGTACCTGACCCCCCCTTCTCTTTGCCTCCTAGCTGCCATGAGGTGAGTATCTTTGCTCTACCACGTGCTCCCTGCCAAGGTGCTCAGCCTCACCACAGGCCACAAAACCATGTCTCCCAGTAACCATGGACTGATATCTCTGAAACTGGGAGCCACAATTAACCTTTCCTCCTTATAAGTTATCCATCTCATGTATTTTGTCATAGTGATGGAAAGTTGACTTGCACAGTAACTTCCTGAAGTAGGTATGATTATTCATGCTTAATTGATAAACAGTTTAAGCCTTAGAGAAGAAATTTGCCAAAGAAGACATGACTGGTGAATGGCAGGTTTAGGATTTGAACTTAGGTCTCTCTTGCTCCAAAGTTTGTACCCATTCAATTAAATATGTTGCCTCAGGTTGTGGCACTAAAACTTACAGAATTGAAATAGAAAACATAATATGGTGAAGTCAGATACCCTGTGATTCTGTATGTGTTTACAGGATTCAGTGAGAGGTACAATAATTAGCAGCAGATACTGCATGAAGTAGCTAGGCTCGTGTAGGTGGTTTTGTGATCAGTGAAGAAAAGGGGATGACATTCAAGACAGAGGAAGTAGTGTGAGCACATTATAAAGGACTAACATGCCTTGTTTCTTTATATGATTAATCAATTTGGTAGAAGCTGGTGTATTGAGGAGTTGGGGAAATAAGGCCTCTAAAAGCATAATTTCTCTAGGCCTTGACTTTTTTGCTGAGAGCCAAATTTATTAACTCTTAGTAGATAATTAGACAAGTGTTAGTAAAATCCCATGATCTAGACAGACATCCAAATCACTGGTACTAAACTGTGGGATATGACTTATCAATAGGTTATAAATCAATGTCAAAGGTTGTAATTTTTAATTGAAATTAAAACTAGAATAGAAACCATCAATGTGAATATAGGGTGACAATAGAAAGTATGTGAAAATTTTATCTCAATTGTTTGTGTTACATGTGCACATATGCACATTTTGGTCACAATGTAAAATATAGTTTATGATTTTTTAACTAGGCAGTAATTCTTACGTGATAGTTTCAGATCTAGACTATAGCACCGAATTAATCTTTTCCCCTTACATATAAATTGTCAATGTCTGAAAGATTTATTTGTACATTAATATAAAAAAACCCTCAACCACCACTCTCCTAGTTCTTTACTTCTTTCCTGGATCATTTCTAGGCACCCAGACTGATGTATATGCTTTCAGTCTCCCCCTATAAATCCATATTATTCCCAGCCACCAGATCTTTCTTCCTAAAGTACTTCTCATATCATTTTGCTTTTCCAAAAGATACAATGGTTCTTCTATTCATTTATTTAAAATTTATTTAGCCAATAATGGTTAAGAATCTAGGAAATGAAGCTCAAACTTCGTTTAGTCACATATGCAAAGCCCTTTATATTCTTAGCCCAACTCTTTCCAGATTTTTGAACTACAATGGATCATCTTAACTACCCGATTTAACTCTTTTTAGAATACCTGCATTATTACTCTCTCACCTTTGTTCATGCTATTTCCCAGTTACTTGATCTTCTCATCTTTTAAGACCATGCTTTTTTTTTTTTTTTTTTTTTTTTTGCGGTACTGGGGATTGAACTCAGGGGCATTCTTCCTCCGAGCTATACCCCCAGCCCTATTTTTTATTCTTTATTTTGAAACCGAGTCTCACTAAGTTGCGGAGTGCCTCACTAGGTAGCTGAGGCTGGCTGCGAACCCGGATCCTCCGGTCTCAGCCTCCCGAATGCTGGGATTACAAGCATGCGCCACCATGCCCGGCTAAGACCATGCTTTTTATAATCATTTAATCTAGGGAAAATTGGTGCCTCCCCTGAACCCACATAATACTTTTTGCCAGCCATGTGAGACTTATCACGCATTACGTAAATAGAGTTTATTCCCTTTTCTGAATTATACAGTCTTGAAAAGGGCACTTTTATTGTTTACATCTGCAGTGTAAACAACGTCTAGGACATAGTAAATGATCAATAAATAGCCACCAAAATGTGAAAAAAATGATCAATTCATGACATACCTCAATATCTTTCTTTTACTTAAGCAGGATGGCATTATAGGATTCAACAAAGCATTTTACCACTATTTTTCTCAGTATGACGGACAGCATGAGCCAGAATGGATCAGAGGAAAGATCGCTGGAGTAGGAATCAGAAGACCTCAACACTAGTTTTGGCTCTGTCACCAGAAAATTCTGTCACCTTTAATATGTTATTTCATCTCTGGTTCTTTTGGCATAAGGTACTGCTCCTATGAAAATATAGGACTGATTTAATTAACTTCTTTTCTAACTCTAAAACATTTAATCCAATATTATGTATTGTGCCAATTCATTCATTCAGCAAATATTTTTGGGGTCCTCACTGCAGTTATAGCAATGAACAAAGCAAGCTGTATGCTTTCGTGGACCTGACATTATGGTAGTGGAGATAAACAATAAACAACTATAGTATAATATAAAATGTCAGATAGTGATAAGTGCTAAAATGAAAATGAAACAAGGAAAAGAGATGGAAATTGGCAGGGAAGGTCTCCCTGAGGATGCGACATTTTAGCCAAGGTCTGTGTGGGGTGAAAGATCTAGAGGGAAGAACATTTCAGGCTCAGGGAACCCCTATGAAAAAGCCAGAGTATGCTTTAGGAGAACAAAATGAAAGCTGATGTGTCTGGGTCATAGAGAGCAAGAGGGTGAGTAGCAGAAGATGAGATCAGAAAAGTAGCCAGAAACTAGACAATCTGGAATTTTACTTAGGTAAAAAAATGTGTTACTTGTTAATTCAAGATAATTTAATAATACAACTTGTATTTAATAATAATACAAGTTGCTACCAATGTGTGTCGTGGTACAGACACATTTACATAGACACAATATGTGAGCCCAAACTAGTGTGACATCATTCATGAGAAAATTCATCAAAGGAGTTACCAATTCAAATGTCTCTACTGCTCATGATTGGGTAAGTGATCTCTTGATTGCATACATCATTGAAATGCCCTCTTTTTAAAATAACCATCTCAGTCTTAGTTATTTCCTTAATACTTTGGCAAAATGTGAAACAGAATCATTTTTTTCAGGTTAGGAAAAGACAACCTGAACCTAGTTGCAAAGGATAGGCAGGATTATGATACTCCCTCTGAGAAAAAAATGAAATGAAATCCACAATTCAGCTGAAGCAGCAAGATGCATCCTATTCTCTTTTATTAGAAGTGTACATCATCTAATTCAGTGTCTAGAGGCTTATGAATCAGTTAAAGATGTCTGTGAATTATATGTTGCTACAACAGTAATGTCAATGGCTCAAAATAGTTCTATTATGGAAAAAGGTCTTTAATTTACAACCCCAAGTGATATAATTGGATAACTTCTGTACTATTGTTCCTTGAGACAAGTTACTCACTCTTCATTCTTTTTTGGGAAATCTGTATACAACAATAGTTGGTATGCCATTTCTTAAAGTTGCATAGCAATACATATGAGAAATGCTTAGGAAAAATATGAAATCTATAAAGTTTCAAAAGCATATATAGGACTTTCAGGCTCAACATCCTCAGGTCTTTACTTAAATATTGCTTTTCAGTGCGGTCTTCCTTGAATTCTAATTGTATTGGCTGCAGTAGGGTAGCTCAGTGATAGAGCATGTGCTTAGCATGCATAAGACTCTGAGTTCAATACTCAGCACCAGAAAATAAAATAATAAAATAATATCGCCTTTCCAAAGTACAATCTTGCTTAATTTTTCTTCTGTGGCACTTAGCAATAGAATCTAATTTACTTTCTTTTATTGTTTTTTGTCTGCCTTGCCTCAATCGAATATAAGTGCTATGTGGGCAGATAATATTTTATTACCTACCTTTTTAAAAATGAGACAAAACTCACAAAACCTAGAATTAACCATTTTAAAGCACATGATTCAGTGGCCTTTCAAGATTCAAACTATTGTGCAAATATTACCTCTATCTAGTTCCAAAGTAGTTTTACCACCACAAAAGGAAACCCCATAACTATTAAGGAGTCATTCTCATTCCCCCTTTCCCCTAGACCATGACAACCACTAATTTGTTTTCTGCTGTGCATTCATTTTTTACTATATGTTATTTGATGAGGTTGGTGAAAAACAGATGCAACTAACACTGAGAATATTAGCCTGGTGGAATAACAAGGGTATTAAAAATAAATATAGCTAGTGATGGGCTATTATAGAAAATCAGCTTGCTAATCAATGAAAAAAAGGCATGAAATGAATGATGGCTAAGACTGTACTCATTAGTTGATGGCTAAGACTGTACTCATTAGTCATCTGGCTTTCTTTCTTTTATTTTATTTTTTAATTGGTGCATTGTAATCATACATCTTTGTTAGGTACAAACTGATAAAGACATACATGCACACATTTCTCATTTAATCTCTTCCCCAATTCCCACCCCGCTACCTCCTCCTTCCTCCTTCTCAAGTTCAGTTTAGTGATTGACTTTGATATATTTGTGAAAGTATATCATGTACATTAGGGTGTCCCCCCACCCCCATCCATCCCCTTCGGTTAAATCAAATTCTTTGCTTATCGAAGATTTCTCCTTTTTCATCTGGAGACCCTCTTATGCCCCATCTTCTCCCTAGCATCCACATATTAGGGAGAACATATGCTTTTTTACTCTTTGTGACTGGCTAATCTCACTTAGCATAATGTTTTCCAGTTGCATCCATTTCCCTGCAAATAACATGATTTTGTTCTTCTTTATGGCTGAGTAAAGTTCCATTGTGTACATATCCGATAGTTTTGTAATCCATTCATCTGTCGATGGACATCTTGGCTGTTTCCATAGTTTGGCAATTGTAAATTGTGCAGCTATAAACATAGATACACATGCGTCGGTCTGATAGTTTGGTTTCCATTCTTTTGGGTAGATACCCAGAAGTGGTATTGCTGGATCATATGGTAGGTTCATTCCCATTTGTCTGAGGATCCTCCATACTGTTTTCCAAAGTGGTTGCACTAATCTGCAATCCCACCAGCCATGTATTAGGGTTCCCACTTCTCCACACCCTCACCAGCATTTGTTGTTGTTTGTGTTTTTGATGATTGCCCTTCTGATTGGGGTTAGGTGAAATCTCAAGGTAGTTTTGATTTGCATCTCACTGATTGCTAATGATGTGGAACATTTCCTC
The DNA here is from genome assembly GCA_004027655.1 of Graphiurus murinus. Taxonomy (NCBI): domain Eukaryota; kingdom Metazoa; phylum Chordata; class Mammalia; order Rodentia; family Gliridae; genus Graphiurus; species Graphiurus murinus. Next base: position 144,521 of record PVLC010001071.1, read on the forward strand.
ATACATTTATTGGCCATTTGTATTTTCTCTTTTGTGAAGTGTCTATTTAGATCCTTTGCCCATTTTTTGATTGGGTTATTTGCTTTCTTAGCTGTGATTTTCTTGAGTTCTTTGTATATCCTAGATATTAGACCTCTATCCGAAGAGTAACTGGCAAAAATCTTCTCCCACTCTGTAGGCTCTCTATTGAGGTTCTTGATAGTTTCCTTTGCTGCACAGAAGCTCTTCAGTTTAATGCAATCCCATGTATTGATCTTCCTTTGAGTTGCTTGTGCTTTTGGTGTCTTTTTGTGAAAGACTTTACCTGTGCCTATGTGTTGAAGTTTTGGCCCTCTTCAAGTAGCTGCAAGGTCTCTGGCCTAACTTCCAGGTCTTTGATCCACCTTGAGTTGACTCTTGTGCAGAGTGAGAAAGTGGAGTTTATTTCCATTTTCCTACATATGGTTAACCAGTTTTGCCAACACCATTTGTTAAACAGGCTATCTCTTTTCCAGTGTATATTTTTGGCTCCTTTGTCAAAAATCAATTTACTGTAAGCACGTGGGTTTGTTTCTGAGTCTTCTATTCTACTCCTTTGGTCTATGTATATGTTTTTGGGCCAATACCATGCTGTTTTTATTACTGTGGCTTTGTAGTAGAGTTTGAAGTCAGGTATTGTGATATCTCCTGCATGGTTCTTGTTGCTAAGAACTACTTTGGCTATCCTAGGCTTTTTGTTGTTCCAAAGGACTTTAAGGACTGATTTTTCTATGTCTGTGAGGAGAGACCTTGGTTATTTCATGGGTATTGCATTGAATCTGTAGACAGTTTTGGGAGGATGGCCATTTTGATGATATTTATTCTGCCTATCCAAGAACATGGTAGATCCTTCCGTCTTCTAAGGTCTTCGTCGATTTCTTTCTTCAACTTTTTATAGTTTTCCTTATAGAGGTCTTTTACCGCCTTGGTTAGGTTTATCCCTAAGTATTTTATTTTTTGGGGTGCTATTGTGAGTGTAATTGTTTTCTGGATTTCTTTTTCGGTGGATTTCTTTTTATGGTTGGCATACAAGAAAGCTTCTGATTTTTGAAGATTGATTTTGTATCCAGACACTTTGCTGAATTTGTTGATCAGTTCTATAAGTATTTTGGTTGAGTTTGTTGGGTCTTCTAAGTATAGTATCATGTCATCTGCAAAAAGGGATAGTTTTAGTTCTTCTTTCCCTATTTTTACCCTTTTGATTTCCTTCTCTTGTCTTATTGCTCTGGCTAGAGTCTCATGTACTAGATTGAACAGAAGAGGTGATAATGGACATCCTTGTCTTGTTCCTGTTTTCAATGGGAACTCTTGCAGTGTTTCTCCATTTAATATGATATTGGCTGAGGACCTATTGTATATTGCCTCTATGATTTTGAGGTATGTTCCTTCTATTCTGATTCTCTGCAGTGCTTTTAGCATGAATGGGTGTTGGATCTTGTCATATGCTTTTTCAGCATCAATTGAGATGATCATGTGACTTTTGTCTTTGATTCTGTTTATGTGGTGAATTACATGGATTGTTTTTTGTATACTGAACCAGCCTTGCATCCCTGGGATAAACCTGAGTTGGTCATGATGTATAATTTTCTTGCAGTCCTGGAGGTGCTCACTCCATGCCTGGTCTTGTTGCTGGTCCGCCGCAGTGTTTCATGTTTAGGTTTCTTATACCATTTATTTCAATTAAAAGCCAACCAACCAACTGCCATTCCATCTTACAACCATATTGATTTGATAAAGTTTGTGTCATAGGTTCATTTTTATCTTCATTATTTTCCAAATATTATTGGAAAGTCTTTCTAATAAAATGATTAGGAATATATGTTATATCACCAGGTTGACTAGGTTCCAGACCCTTCTTCTACTCACTATGGAACATTTGGGAATATTGCTTATATTCCATTGTGTATGTATGCCACATTTAAAAAATCATCAGTGTATGGAGATTTTGGTTAATTACCTATCTTGGCTATTGTGATACTGCTGTAATGAACATGAGCATGTATATATCTTTTTGACACAGTGACTTCATTTCTTTTGGATATATATCCAGAAATGGAAATGACAAATCTTATCATAGTTCTGTTTTCAATTTTTTGAGGAAACTTCATACTGTTTTCCATAATGGTTGTATTAATTTATATTCTTACAAATAAAATGCAAGGGATCACTTTACACTCTCCCTAACACTTGTTATCTTCCATCTATTTGATATTAGCCATTTTTTTTTTTTGGTGTTGGAGATTGAACCCAGGGGCATTCTACCTCCGAGGAACATCCCCAGCCCTTTATATTTTTTATTATTTTGAAACAGGGTCTCACTAAGTTACCGAGGGCCTCACTAAGTTGCTGAGGCTGTCCTTGAATCTGTTATCCTCCTGTCTCAGTCTCCCAAGTACTGGGATTAAAAGCATGCACCACTACACCTGGCTTGATGTTAGCCATTCTAATAGTTATGAAGTGATATCTGATTGTGGTTTTGATTTGTATTTCAATGATATTTATTGATGTTACACATTTCTTCACGTACTGTGACCATTTGTATGTCATTCTTTAAGACTGCTTGCTGCTAGATTACTTAGGAAGGCTGGTCAAAGGCCTGAGTCCATAGGGGTAGACCTGATTGCTGGATATTTGGAGCTACTCTGGCGCTGAGATGAGACTGGAGCCTAGGTGGGGGAAGGAAGCTGGCTCAAGGCTGAGGTTCACTGGGCTGGGCCTGGTGTTGGGGTTGGTGGTGAAGTTAGGTGCTTGTTTCCCTCTTCCTATGCTAAGGGTACCACTCTCTGTACTGTTCTATCCAGGCTTAGGAGAGGGATAATGTTTGGTAATGTGAAATGATGTTTCCTACTATCTTAAATGTGCTTTCCTTATTGTTATGCTATACCCAGGTGCTGTAATTTATCATCTGGATTCCTTTGCCCCTTGAAAATATTCTTATGTGTGAGTAGTTGTTGAAATTGATGTTTCTATGAAGGGACAAGTGCTGGAAACTTCTACTCTGCCATGTTGCTGACATTACTTATACCAACTATTTATAACCATACCTGGAACATAACAAGTTCTTAAGAAATGTCAAAGAATTTTATTGTTGTGTTGCAGCTACTACTATTATTATAACTACTGCTATTTGTTTGTACCATTTTCACAGATGCTATTTAAGGCTGTGTTTCTTATTTTCAGCCCCTTTGAAGAGACCACTCTTAGAATATTAATGAACATGAGTAATTCCCTATATCCCTATAGTCACCTAGAGGAAAGATTTGGGAAGAAAAGGAGACAAACGAATAGAAAGCCTCCTGCTTTCAGTCTCTTATGAGCAGTAAAAATTATGTTTGGTGGATAGTCAATCTAGTGAATTGGGTCTGTCTGTAATAGCCCTTTTTACTAAATGGGAGAGACCAAAAATTTCTGAAGTACTATTTTCCCCCTGAGAATCACAGCATTAATACAACTTATTTGGCATAAACAAAATGTGAGAAAAGAAAGGAATTAATTCTGTGAAATAGCTGCTATTATTTCCTTCTCATCGACGAGCCCTTTTAGGCAGTAGGAAGAATATGTCTCTGACCTCCAGGAGCTTTCTATTACAGAAATATGCAAGGTCATGCAGAAGCAAGGACTTATGATACCATAATATGTTAAATAATCTAGAGAGAAATAGAAGGAAGAAACCACTGGGTTTTATTCACTCAGAGAAAGCTTTTTGGAGAAGATGGGTCTTGGGCCAGCACTCAAAGGAAAATGTAACTAGATCATTTCAAATTGGAGGCAGGAGAGAAGGAGTTTCTTCCAAGCAGAATCAGGAACAGAGTGAAGGTGCAGAAGAAGGAATTGATATAATGTGTGATGAAAGGACTCTGACCTGGTATAATACCAAAGTTGTGGTAAAGAGCAGTGGAGTGAGATCTGGTGGCTCAGGGCAAACTAAGCAGATAGAAGGCCTTGAATGCTGACATCAGGGAGTGTCTGTCTGCCTCAGAGATATTTATTGAATAAGCATATTCCTGATTGTCCCAGATATTCTAACCGTTGTAATCTGTCAAGCAGAATGAGATGGATTTGCTTTCCAAAGTGCTGTTATAGTTTATGTTTGTAAGGGGAAATGTGACAAGATGAGTCCAGGGAATCATAGCTATTGCCTTCGATGCAATACAAAACTTCACTAAGGCTACTAGGATTTTCATGCCAACCAGCATCCCAAAGATATATTATTTAATATTTAAAATTATACCTTTTTTCACTCCTTTCTCTAACAGGCCCATGTTTCTTTCAATACTCTGCCAGTTCTAGCAGCTCCAGCTGTTGCTGTCATACTTAATAAGGACTTTGTGGAACTTAGACATTGTGCTGTTTTCCCAGCTTTCCCATAGCCCAGCAAAGGAGCTTTGAGATGAGCTGTTCTTTTGGTGTTGGCTGATGTTTAGGTTTCAACCTAACAAAGATCCCAGGTTGACCTGCAACTTATTCTGCTATCAGGGAGTGGGTAAGAATTAGAAAGATTAGCTCCCTCTAATGCTGCAACAAGGTCATGCACAAAGCTGGTAGCTTGTCGAATTGTATGAAATGATCCAAGCTAGTGCAGAACTCCCATGTATTAAATATCATTGCCTGCATTTGCAAATTCGGACATCTGAATTGTGCTGGGTATGAAACATTAGGTGGTGGTTCTAGGAAATTGAGCTCAGGGCAGGAGCATCATAACTTTAGAAATATTGGCATTGGCATGGCTATTAGCATCCATTGTGATGGGAATGTGTTCATGAAAGAAGCAAGATGATTTGGAAAAATGCTATGAACATGGCTGATTTTAAAAAGATGTTATTGGCCAGGTGTGGTGGTGCATGCTTGTAATCCCAGCATTTGGGAGGCTGAGGCCGGAGGATCTGAGTTCATGGCCAGCCTCAGTTACCTAGTGAGGCACTCCACAACTTAGTGAGACCCTGTTTCAAAATAAAGAATAAAAAAATGGGGCTGAGGATATAGCTCGGAGGTAGAAAGACCATGAGTTCAGTCCCCAGTACCACAAAAAAAAGGATGTTATCATGCTTGCTTTCTTGTTACTAATTTTTTCCATATTTTACTTTATGATAGTCTATATTATCACTAAAAGCAAATATAATTAGTGCTCTTTACAATTTGATTATTTTATTGCTGCTTGTACAACATATGCAGATGTCCCAAAAGGTATCAATAATGTCAGAATAGTGCAAATAAGATGCACATATAAGCCGGGTGTGATGGTGCACACTTGTAATCTCAGCATTTGGGAGGCTGAGACCGGAGGATCGGGTTCACGGCCAGCCTCAGCTACCTAGTGAGGTTCCCCACAACTTTGTGAGACTCTGTTTCAAAATAAAGAATAAAAAAAAATACGGATGGGGGTATAGTTCAGAGGTAGAATGCCCCTGAGTTTAATCCCCAGTACCACAAAAAAAAAAGAAAAAGAAAAGATGCACATATAATGAAAATAACACTGTGCACACTAATCTACTCACAAGCTCATAAGAGTGATCATGATAGATTCAGAGAACTCTTAGCTGGCAGATTTAATAGGCTGTCACAGAAAAGAATGCCAAGAAGAAAGGCAGAGCTCACATTTCCACTGACAAAATACCAGAATGACTTATGTTCTCAAAAATCGAAGAGGGCAGAACTGTAATATAGGGACACACACACACACACACACACACACACACACACACACATATATATATATGACAGAATACAAAATTAATGTACTGGTAGATATAAGACAGCAGAGTAATATGTTAGTAAAAGTATTTAGTAACATAATTACCATTTACTAATTAGGATCTTAAACTACAAGGATATAGGGGAGTATCAGTATTGAATGAAGACAGTTAGAGTCATTGGATTGAGCAGCTATGACAGAGTTAGAAGCAGAACTCTTAAACTGAACTGAGATTTTGCCTTAGATTTTAAAAGTTATATTGATGTTGGTTCAAGAGATGGAAGCTTTGTAAATTCCTAATTACAAGGTAACAATTTCTCCTTGGTTAGAATAGTGTATTTTAACCACTTAGTGATCATGTTTGGGATGGAAGTTTGGTGTTTATTTTACCAAGTGAGTTCAGAGGGAATAAGGAAAGGCAACTGCACATGTGCAGAAAAGTATGTGTGGGGGGGTATTCATAACTCCCACTGAAGGGTGGAGCTTACTTTTCTTGAGACAGAAAATTGTATTTGAGAAAGGCCTGTGTCTGGGAGCATGTGTGTGAATGTAGGTGTTTGTATATGTGAGTGAGTGTATATATTCATACTCATATATATATGAGTATGAATATTTGTGCATGTGTGTGTGAAGTTGACATGGACTCAGAATGAGTTTGAGGGTCATGGGGTGAGACATTTAGTGCTAGGCTTGATTTGAACCTGGTCCCCTGACTTAGCAGCCTTGGCTTGCAACTGTGTTCCATCCTTTGCTTTACACATAAACATCTTTTCTCTCTAAAAAAATTTTCCTTTCCTCCATGCCTAGGAAATCTTGTCCCTCCCTCCAGGTCCAGCTCAGGGGCAACCTCCTCCACAAAGCTTTGCCTGATTTCATATCCTCTATTCCATCAGATGTGACTTCTCCTGTGGCTATGAGGTACATGGGAATGGTGAGATGGGAATGCAATTGGAACTAACTGACAGGATCAGAGTTTTGCGCTTAAAATTTGTGCTTTATATACATAACAAGCACCTTGGTGATTCTCATTATCAGGTACAATTGGGAAACACCTAGTCTTATCCCCTCAGTTTATAGAAGTGACTCAGAGAAGGGGGAATGACTTGACCAAGACCACACAGTCCTTCAGTGACAGAATCAAGACTAGCATACAGATACTCTACTACTCTTTTGATCCAGTTATCTTTCCCTTTGCATTAAATTTTCACAGCAGGACCACCTACATAATTTTCAGGGCCTCAATATAAAAAGAAAATGTGGGGCCCCTAGTTCAAAAATTATTAGGAATTTTAGGACAGCATTAAGCCAACCACCAGACGTTCTCCATGCAGATCCCTGTGCAGATGCACAGATCACACAGCCATGAGACTAGCTATGCCTCACAAAGAATGCTGAATGTGTCTTGCCTGTGATAGGTCATTCTATAAATGCTTGTTGGATGAATCAATGGATTGGATCAATATCTCTAATTTGTCAGGTATTTATGAGAGTAAGATACTACACAAGTATGTTTTGATGGGAATCTAGAGAAGAAGAGAAGAAAAATAGTTCTGTACATAAGATATAGGGTTGCCGATGTTTGTATTGGGATTTTTCACTTGAGTTTTTACACATCAGTTAAGGTTATTAGAAGAGTTGTACAGTATAAGCAACTGCTGAGTAACCAATACAGGGTCGCTGACAGGTAAGAATTATGAATTTAAGAATATTTAGCAACCATGACTGAGAAGGCTTTGTCATCATATCAGGCAAGGGGATTAGGAGGAAAAGGAAAAGAAAAAACAAGACTGTCCACTGGAAAACTGTACCTATTTGTTAAGTAATAGTTTGGAGTGCAAATAAATCTTCTGAATGTTTTGGATATGGTCTTTCTGAGTAATAGGTATGTGGTTTGTTCCATTGAGAAGCTTAGACTGAAAGAATAATCAAAGTTTTTCTGAGACATCTGGAATCATTACCTGGAATCTTATGCTGCTATCCTCTGAAAGCCACATGTATTATAGAATATTGTTTGTGTGCTCCATATTATCTTTTTAGTCTACAGGTTCTCAATTTATGTTTATACTGGTTTTCTATTGTCTCATAACAAATTAATACAAAATTGGATTTAAGTCACTTATTAATCATCTCATATTTCCTGTAGATCTGGGATATTAGGCACAGTGTAGCTGGTATCTCTGATTGAGGTGTCACAAGGCTGCAATCAAGTTGTTGACTATGCTATGTTCTCATCTGGAGATCAGGGTCCTCTTGAACTCATTTAGATTGTTAACAGAATTGTCTTTCTTGTGATTATAGGAAAGAGATCTCCATTTTCTTGCTGTATATCACCGGGGGTTGGGGGGATCCCAGGTGTTTCCTAGAGACCGCCTTCATGTTCTGGTTACATGGCTATCTCCATTGGCAGTTCCTAACATGGTTATATGCTGATATTTCCAGGCTAGCAGGAAAGCATCTCTGCTGTTTAGCATCTAACATGGTTATATGCTGATATTTCCAGGCTAGCAGGAAAGCATCTCTGCTGTTTAGCATCTCTGATCTCTCCACCAGTCTTCTAAGGTTCCATTTCATTGGGTCAGATTTAACAAGAACATTTTATTATTTTTGTTGTCGTTAACTCAAAGTCAACTGATCAGGAACCTCAATTCATCTGAAAAATTTCTTGATTACAACATAACATAATGGGAGTTTGAGTCTATTATTTTTTTTTTTTTTTTTTTTTTTTTTTTGCGGTACTGGGGATTGAACTCAGGGGCATTCTACCTTCGAGCTATACCCCCAGCCATATTTTTTATTCTTTATTTTGAAACCGAGTCTCACTAAGTTGCGGAGTGCCTCACTAGGTAGCTGAGGCTGGCCGCGAACTCGGATCCTCCGGTCTCAGCCTCCCAAATGCTGGGATTACAAGCGTGCGCCACCACGCCCGGCAGGTTGAGTCTATTATTTTGACAAAGAAGGAATAATGTACAGCAGTGTGTACAACAGGGGCCAAGATTCTTGGAGGCCATCTTAGAATTTTGCTCACCTTACTATTCATGGATTACCTTTGGGGACACATCCAAAAATGCTCTAAAGTTTTGTGCAAAAACTTCTGCGATTGTACATTTTTTCTGGGAGACAGTTACATAATCTTTTATCAAGGGATGTCTATAGCCTAAGTAGTATTAAGAACCAGTGGCTGACTGAGGTGGTGGCATAGGCCTGTAACCCTGATTCTTGGAAGACCAAGACAGAAGAATCACAGGTTCGAGGCCAGCGCATTGTAACTTTGCAAGACCTTTAAAAAAATTGCCAGGCGTGGTGGCGCACGCTTGTAATCCCAGCATTCAGGAGACTGAGACCAGAGGATCCAGGTTTGCGGCCAACCTCAGCTACCTAGTGAGGCACTCCACAACTTAGTGAGACTCGGTTTCAAAATAAAGAATAAAAAATAGGGCTGGGGGTATAGCTCGGAGGTAGAACGCCCCTGAGTTCAATCCCCAGTACCGCAAAAAAAAAAAAAAAAAAAATTAAAGGGCTTGGTTTGTAGGTCAGTGGTAGAGGGCCCCTTGGTGCAATCCCCAGTACCACACACACAAACAAAAATAAAGAATGGACGGTGAGCTAGATATGCATTGGCAAGAAGTGACCTAATACCAAATATTTGTTTATGAAATAATTTATCCAATGCCTTTTTGTGGAAGTGAATATTTTTAGTGTGATATGATATAGGAAGGGGCTCAGGTTTCATTTGAAAATATATCTTTGGTTATAATAAAATTTTTGTTTTAAACCAATATCTAATTGATATTTACAAGCAGGGTTTCTCAATGTGTGTTTGCTTTTAAACTTACCACTAAGCTAATAACTGCATCTCTCTGTACCACATTTGCCTAACTGTGCTCCACTCCTCTTTATCTGGCTATCTATAACATTTCCACCAATGACAAAAAGTAGTTGTCAGTTATATTTTAACAATTTTTAAAAATGATGTTGTGCTTCTTTTTTTTTTTTTTTTCTTTTGCGGTACTGGGGATTGAACCCAGGGATATTCTACCTCTGAGCTACATCTTCAGCCCTATTTTTATTCTTTATTTTGAAACAGGGTCTCACTAAATTGCATAGGGCCTCACTAAGTAGCTGAAGCTATCCTAGAACCTTCAATCCTCCTGTCTCAGCCTCTCAAGTGCTGGGATTACAAATGTGCACTACCATGTCCAGCAGCAGTATTTTAAATAACAAAGAAAATTCCTTTCATCATTTTCACAAAAAAATGGGTGTATTTTGAGTTGTGTGTGTGTTCCATAATTCCCCTCCTTTTTCTGATTGAATTCCTTTAACCAACTGACTCTTATGCAAATATCTGTCATGGCCCAGTTCAGAGGTTAGCATCTCCATAAAACTTTTCTGTTCACTCAGACCAAACGAATCTCTACCTGCTCTGAAATACAATGGCATGCTATACACATCTAGCTCAGGTTACCTTCTGCTGTTTATTATAGTGAGGCATATGTATGTTTTATCTTTTCTAACATGACTAACAAAAAATCACTTTATATTGCAATTTCTGTTTAAAAAGCAATTTCACAGACATCATTCTATTGTTCTTTTGGTTGCAGATGAAAAGACTGAGACTCCGAGAGCTCCACATTTGAGTAGAGACAGGATATAAGCCAGGTTTTCAGTATTCACACCCAGTATATCATTTTTTATTTTCCTTTTGCCAGATCATTCTCTTTGTGCATAGGTGCATAAACATTAGTTGTGAAAATGATGAAAGGAATTTTCTTTGTTATTTAAAATACTGCTGCAGGACATGGTGGTGCACATTTGTAATCCCAGCACTTGAGAGGCTGAGACAGGAGGATTGAAGGTTCTAGGATAGCTTCAGCTACTTAGTGAGGCCCTATGCAATTTAGTGAGACCCTGTTTCAAAATAAAGAATAAAAATAGGGCTGGAGATGTAGCTCGGAGGTAGAGTATCCCTGGGTTCAATCCCCAGTACCGCAAAAGAAAAAAAAAAAAAAAAGAAGCACAACATTTTTAAAAATTCTGATGCAATTCCGTTGACCTTTTAAAAAAAATTATGCCTTGTAATGTTCGTATTTGCTATAGTTTGATTCTTGAATAATATATAATATTTATTTTTTCACAGTTTTTGGAGATTCTGGGTTTAGTTCGTGTGAGGCCAGGATCTGAAGTTCAGGGCATGGTAGTGGGAAGCAGAGAGAGAAAGCAAGGGCTCTACCTCACATCATTGAGTCTAGAAGCAAGAGAGAAGGAAAGCACACTGGGTTCTGTTCCTCACATTATAGTGGCCAGAAGCAAGAGAACAAGCAAGAAGGAGGTTCAAAGATACAAGCAGAGTCCCTAAACCCACACTTCTAGGAACCTATCTTCTCCAGCCAAACCTCCAGCCTATGTTACCACCCAGATAAATTCATTACAATGGATTTATCTACTGATGAGATTTCAATCCACATGACTTAACTAACTATATCAACCCTGAGCTCTTCAGGGAACATTTTGTATCTGACCAGAACAGGGGTTATGGTTATGAAGGGGAAATTGGCATGCTAGCCCTTCTTATTCATCTCTTTACTTCCTGGCTGCCATGAGGTGAATAGTTTCCTCTGCTACATGCCTTAGCATGAAGATGTGTTGCCTTTCCACAGGCCTAAAAGCAATAGGACTAACTAAACATGGACTGAAACCTCCCAAACTGTGAACTTAAATAAACCTTTTGTCTTTATCTCAGAGGAATCATATCTAAGAAAAGTTTGCCTTACCTATTATTATAAAGCTTTACTCCAATGTCCGTTTATGAGAATTTTTACAGTTTCAGCTTTTATGTTTAGATATATGATCTATTTGGAATACTCTGAATTTTTGTGTATGGTATCAAGTAGAAATCTAAATTAATTTTTGGCATTGTCCCACTACAGTCTGTTGAAAAGACTGTCCTTCCCCATTTAAATGACTTATTACCTTTGTTGATATCATAGAAGTTGAGAATAGAATGCCGTTTACTAGAAGCTGAAGAGACAAGGGAGGAGATGGGAAGGGGATGAGTTGATCTATGGGTGTTAAGTTGCAGGTAGATCAGAACAAGACATACTGTGGTGCTATTGCACAGTTAGATGATACAGATAACAATAATGTATTGTACATTTCCAAAAGCTAGAGGAAAGGATTTTGAAAGTTTTCATCATAAATAAATGAAAAATGTTTGAGAAGGTAGGTAGGTTTATCCTCATTTTAACATTATACAATGTATATATGTATATAAACACCATGTGGTACTCCCCAAATATTTATAAATTTTGTGTAAGTTGAAAATTAGAACATAAACAATTAACCATAAATGTAAGGATTTATTTTTGTTCCATGGATCTACATACCTATTCGTATGTTGGTACTACATTGTTAAAATTGTAGCTTTATAATATCTTTTAACTTAGACTGAGTACCCTGGCTTTTTTCTTCTTTTTTGAAGATTGTTCTTGCCATTCAAGACAAATCCTTTTCCTTTCCATACAAACTATATGAGTAGCTCTTCCATTTAAGCAAAAAAAAAAAAAAACGAAAAAACAAAAAACTGCTCGACTGCTGTGATTTTGATAGGTATTGTGTAGAATTTTATAGAAATTTGAAGATAATTTTGGTCTTACTAATAGTAAATGTTTAACCCATGGACATACAATGCTTCTCTACTTATTTAGATCTTTCTTTATAAGGTATATTTCTTCCTCTTTTTTGGTACTGATGATTAAACCCAGGAGAGTTCTACCTCTGAATTATACCCATAGACCATCTTTTATTTTTTATTTTGAAATAGGGTATCACTAAGATGTTGAGGATCTTGCTAAGTTGCTGAGGCTTGCTGAGACTTACCTTGAACCTGCTATCCTTCTGTCTCAGCCTCCCAAGTATTGAAATTAGAGATATGTGCCACCATGTTCGGCTATAATATATATTTCTTAAATGAGTAAATAAAACAAGTATTACATTTTGTAAAATACTGAGGTTTTGCCAGGAATGGTGGCACATGCTTGTAATCCCAATACTTGGGAGGCTGAGACAGGAGGATTACAAATTCTTAGCTAGCCTCAGAAAATTAGCCAGGGCCTACAAAATTTAGTGAGACCCTATTTCCAAATAGAAAATGAAATAGGCCAGGCATGATGGCTTGCGCTTGTAATCCCAGTACTTGGGAGGCTGGGACAGGAGAATCATAAGTTCAAGGCTAGCTTCAGCTACTTAGTGAGGCCCTCTGCAACTTAATGAGACCCTATTTCAAAATAAAGAATGAAAAATAGGGCTGAGGGTATAGCTCAGATGTAGAATGCCCCTGGGTTCAATCCCCACTACCCCCTGCCAAAAAAAAAAAAAAACAAAAAAAAAAAAGAAAGAAAAGAAAATGAAATAGGGTTAGGGATGTAATGTACCTCAGATATAGAATGCACCTAGGTTTAATCCTCAATACCATTCCTGCCCCTCCCAAAATAGTGAGGTTTGGTTTTACCAAAAGCTATGTATAAAAATGACTATGCTAGATGGTAGGTTAATACAAATTGTATCATCTAATAATTTTTTGAGAATTTAAACCAAAGTTGAATAATTGTTTAATTATACTCATTAATTCATCCATCCGTTTATTATATACAGCTAGTAATATGTAATTATGCATTTGGCAATATAGATTTTAAGAGGAGGGAACTTTTTACACTCAAAAATTTAAAGTTGAGTCAGGAAAGCAAACATTCAAAAAGATTGGATATTTACAACACTGAGGGCATGGGATGAATAGGAGCAAAGATGAAGGCATTTAGAAGTTCACTTGGGAGAAAAAGGGAAAGACTTACTGAAAAAGAAACATCTGTGCCAAAACTTAAAGAATGAGTACGAATTTGCCATCTAATCTTGTCTAAGCTATGTGTGTATGTTAGTTCAGATCCTCTGAAAAGCGGATGTCAAAATGAAATTAAATTTTCAAGGGTTTTATTAAGGAAAATGTCTGTAAAAGATGGAAGAGATCTAGGAAAGATTGTGAGTCATCAGACCACAAAGCCATTGTAACCTCAAGTAAAGAAAACCTGGAAAGAAGGTGGGGTAGAATTGTCCTAGACTTCCCAACAGTCTAAAGAAGATTGGACAAGAAAATTTGAAAGTGAGCCCTCAATCTATGGTCAGCCAACAAAATATTTTCTGTCTCCCAGGAATGAACCTGCCTTCATGTCCCTGCCATGCTTACTCATTGACTGAGAGAAGCTTGTGGGACATATGACCTCAATAGCAGTATGGTGATAGATTTCAGGGGTTGTATCCATCAGCATGTAACTTAGAGGAAAGAAGATTTATTTTCTTACAGTTTCGGGTCAGTCCATGTGAAGCCAGGGACTATAGATATTAGGACATGGCGAAAGGAAGTGGAGAGAGCGAGAGCACATGGATCATGCTGACATCACAGAGGCCAGCAGCAAAAGAGTGAGCCAAGGGAGGAGGGACCATATATATAATCTCCAAGGCTGCAGCCATAGGGACCACCTCCTCCAGCCACACCCAACTGGCCTACTTGGTACCACCTAGGTAGATCCATTACAATGGATTTATCCACTTATGGGATTATAACCCTCATGACTCAATTATATCAACTCTGAATATTAATAAATGAGCTCTGTCGGGGACCTTTTATATTTAACTGTAACAGCGATCAATCACATTCCCTGTATTAGTCTGTGAAGTGCATTCTAATGGCTGCCATAACACAGTGCCAAGCAGCATTCTTTATACTTTTGAAGAGAACTTCAGAAGAAATATCTGACCATTCTAGTGCAGAACCAGTTTTCCTTGAAATTCAGTCTTATGGTTTCCCTAGCACTGTGAAATATAGACTCATATTCAGGCTGTCACTTTATCTATATGCTTGGCTTACTCATGGTTGTTTCTAGAAGAAATAGGAAAGGAAATGTGACTGGACCTCAACAATATTGATTACACTTTTGTAAGATCCAGCAGTAGATTCTGCTATGGAATTCTCTAGATAAATTATGTAAAGGATTCCTTTTATATACCTATGTACCTATTGCTTTTGCACCAGGAGAATATTCTGAGTAGGGAGTCCATAGAGGTTGGTTGGAGGACTTAATTTCAGAAGATGTAGACTTGTACCTATTGAGGTAAATGTCATGAAAGGAGTTAGTTTAAGGAAGTAAATGAGGAGCATTACCTTGAAATCAGCATGTAGCTATAGTAGAGAGTCTACTGAAAGGATAGATTTCCTAAATTGGGCATTTCAATGGCATCCTACCTTTTTATGTAAGTGGAAATTATCAACTTGAGTCAGCCAACTTTGGGAGAGCATACTCCCTCAGATACATTTCTTCTTATCTCTGAAAATCAGTCTTCTGTTGGGGAAAATTTACCAGGGATCTCTATGCTAACATGTGATTTTTTTTTTTTTTTTTTTTTTTTTTTTTTTTTTTTTTTG
>PVLC010001072.1:0-15706 GCA_004027655.1 Graphiurus murinus
TAATCCCCTGAATCCCAGCCCCCACCGGACACTCAGGGCAAAGGTCAGACCCATCTTGAAACACCCATCTTAACCTGAGGAAGAGGAGGGCCCAATTTGGACCGCCTACCTGTCGCCCACCAATACCTGGAAGAAGGAGGAGGTCCAGACTTCTTCTGTGCCCACCCCTCTTGAAAGCGCATAAAAGACGGACTTTTACTACGTCTCGCTCTCTTACCCTCGTGCACGTGTCTGGCCAGGAAGATGCCTGCTCACCTGTTTTTCTCCCCCTTTCCTTATTTTTCCTAAATAAATTCCTACTTTTTGTTCCTAAATGGCACGTGTTAAAATTCTTTTCTTCACGGAAGCTAAGGACCCACGTGTGGGACCGGGTTATCCCACAACAGAGTGACCATCTCACAACTCAAGTCTGATCCAGTGGAGGGGCAGGGCCACAGGCTGACAGGACTGTTCGGGCCCAGTGGGCCCTCCCCACTTCACCTTGCACTCTCTCTCCACCCACCGTTCCCAGCCACCCTGCCTTCTCTTTGCTTCCTCACATCCTTCCAGGGTTCTTCCACCTCCGAGCGCTGCACAAGCTGTTCCAGCTGCCTGGTACCCCTCCCCACCAGGCTAACTTTTACTGCAGACAGGACACAGGGCAGGATGGAGGAGTGGTTAGGACCCCTGGCTTCAGAATCAAACTCCTCTACTGAGTTCCAGTGCCCACTCCTCTACTTGCCACCTGCTGGGCCATCCTTAGCAAGTTGCACACTGTCTCTGAGACGCTTCTCACCTGTATGTTAACATGAGCCCAGACCTCACAGACACCAACATAGGAAGAACTAAGCTCTGGACATAGGATCTCGTAAATGGCAAATGTCAGCTGTTTTCATTTATCCTTCTTTCCAACCACAGAGTCAAACATTGATTTCTGAAAAGCCAGGCGTCCAGGTCACCCTTGCTCTGTCTGCACCCCAGGGCCCTTGCACTCCAGTTCATTGCATCCACCCTAGGTTTAACTTTACATTTGTTCACAAGATATTTCTCTTCCACCTGTCTTCTCTGCCAGGCCGGAGGCTTCTTCAGAGTAGAAGTCGGCTGGCTTTGCTCCATGGAGAACTTAGCCCCTAGCACAATGCCCGTGTATAACAGACGCTTAACCATTATTTGTTCCATGAAGGAATAAGCAAATGAGCAAATGGGGCAGGCCAGCTGTGGCGAGAGCACGTGAGGGTCGACATAACCAGCTTGTCCTGTACTTGACAACCCAGCCCTTTGCTATTGGACCACTGCATTCTTGCTTGGGAGGAGACAGACTAGCCGAGTATCATCTCATGTGTGAATGCCAGCAAATTGTTACTAGCAAGATTTATTTTTTTAGAAACCAGATGAGTCTGGGGGAAAATTCACACAGGCCTCTTTGATCAAGGACACTTGGCAATCCAAGGTTGAGGCTGATGAAGATGATGATGGAAATGATGATAATCCTATAATTAGCAAGCACATAAAACCCAAGTGCATGCTGGCCGAGGAGGTGGAAAGTGCAGAAAAGCAGCTCTGGAAGGTCATCTCCCATGCTGAGCAGGAAGCAGAGAGAGTCCTCTCCCTTGCTGCCTTTGGCCCATTCTGATTTTCTGTTATATTTTCATACATGGATATCTAACTGGACCCCTCACCAAGATACAGCTTCCAGTCTTCTGGCCATGATGAGTGGGGCTCATGAGGCAGGCCACATGCTCTGCATCTGCCATTTCCATCTGGTGACCTGCCCTAGGGTCTCTTCTGAGGAGAGCTACCCAGTTGGCTCATGTTTTACTCTATTCACTATTTTATCTCTCCTCCTCCTCCTCCTCCTCCTCCTCCTTTTCCTTCTTCTCCTTCTTCTCTTTCTCCTTCTTCAGATTGAACCCAGGGGCATTCTACATCCAAGCCACATCCCCAGTCCTATTTCATTTATTTATTTATTTTTTGAGACAGGGTTTCCCTAAGTTGCTGGGGCTGTCCTTGAATCTGTGAGCCTCCAGTCTTAGCTACCCAACTACTGGGATTCTGGGCGTACACCACCACACCCAGCTCTAGGGGAGGTTTTCTGATTAATTCTCTTTGTGGGAAAATACTAAATGCACAGGAAATTCCTACACAAGCCTTGAGAAATATGAGGTAGAGCAGAAGAAGATCCTTAGATGCTCTGTAGATCCTGTTTACGATGGCATCCGACCCCTTTGAAGAATGTCTTTGTTTGTTTCTAACAAAACATTCTCTCCCTCAGTGGGAACAGCTTGGGAGCCCTGGAATGCTGGAATGACAATAGATTCTGCCTTCTCATTAAAATGTATGCTAACATTCTCAGTGGCCTTTCTTTTATTGAGCACCTAGTAAATGTAGTAAACCACAGTGCATCCCTTTGGTGGGCATTCCATTGAGCAACAGTTTCAATGCCTTGAGGGTAAACTTAGTAGCTTGGTACTCTTTTTAGAACAGGTAAGGGGAATTGAAGTCTTTTTAGCATTTGCAGATCCTGATGTTTCCTTGTGTCCTAGAACTGTTTATTTCAAGACCCCTCTTTGGCCCCTAGCAGACTGTTGTCTTCACCGAAACAGTAAAAGTAGAATTAACCACCACAATACTGGTAACATTGAGAATAGCAATGGAAACCTTCTACTTTCAGAGCTTAGTAAACCTTTTTGAAGGAATCCATTATTATCTGGCATCTCTATTATGAAAGCACATTAGAGTTCAAAAACGTGAAATGGCTGGGAAAAAGGACTTATGTAACATTAGAGGGAAAAGAAAAAAAATACTGATTGTAAAGTCATAGCTATGCTAAGATTGTAACTCTATGAAAATTAGATAACACATTGACAGTAACTGAAAGGAAACATTAAAACCTGTTTTTTAGAATAGCAAGATTAGAGACATTTTTTCTTTCTTTTCTTGCTTGATTTCTGCTTTTGTTGTTATAGTATTATTCATCCAATACAAGGTTGACAGCTAAACATATATATTATGCTTAAAATATTGTGGAAAATAATAATTCACTTACAGCACAGACATTAAAATTATACTCCACCTTAAAACTGAATGGGGAAAATATGGAGCTTTTCCACCTTACCTTTTAAAAACAATCACTTATTCTACAAAACAAAACAGGGAACAGCTTCTAGCATAGTTCTTAAAATTGGCAGGAATTTTATTTATCTACTTTGGCATCACTGATGACAACCTCAAAAATTTTATTTCCTTTAATGAAAAATGCTAGAACAAAATTAATTTTTATTAAATTTTTTTTTTTTTTTTTTTTTTTTTTTTTTTATTTAGGAGATCAGAGAGCCTCTTTGAGAAAACCACCATACGTTTGAGGAATCCTTAGTGAGGCTAGGCCAGAAAACACTCCACCATATATTTGCCTGTGACTAAAAGTGCTAAGAGATAGAATGCAGGCTGGGTGCAAACAGCCAGATTTGAATCCCTAAATTGCAGGTCTGCAAATTTGACTCATAAAATAACCATACAGTTGTCATGTTTCCTGGCCCCTGTTTAGTCAGGGCTTCACCCCGCGGGGAGCTATTGCCAGTAAACAGCCCTGAATATAGGGTTAGGATAAATATCACACTGAATGGGCATTCCCTTCTGTCTGGAAATTTCCATGTGCTTTTTAAAAATTTGTTTCATGGTACTGGGAATTGAACTCAGGGGTATTCTGCCTCTGAGTTACACCACCCTTTCTATTTTTATTTTTATTTTGAAACAGGGTCTCACTGGGTTGTTGGAGGTCTTGCTATGTTGCTGAGGCCGTCTTCCAACCTGCAATCCTATCTCAGCCTCCCAAGTACTGAGATTAGAGGCATATACCACCTCTCCTGGCTTCCATTTATATATATTTTTTGTGTGTGTGGTACTGGGGATTGAACCCAGGGGCATTCTACCTCCGAGCTATACCCCAGCCCTATTTTTTTTTTTTTTTTTTTTTTTGCGGTACCGGGGATTGAACTCAGGGGCATTCTACCTCCGAGCTATACCCCCAGCCCTATTTTTTTTTATTCTCTATTTTGAAACCGAGTCTCACTGAGTTGCGGAGTGCCTCACTAGGTAGCTGAGGCTGGCCGCGAACCCGGATCCTCCGGTCTCAGCCTCCCAAATGCTGGGATTACAAGCGTGCGCCACCACGCCCGGCTCCCAGCCCTATTTTTTATTCTTTATTTTGAAACAGGGTCTCACTAACTTGCGGAGGGCCTCACTAAGTAGCTGAGGCTGGCCACAAACCCGGATCCTCCGGTCTCAGCCTCCCAAATGCTGGGATTACAAGCGTGCGCCACCACGCCTGGCTCCCATTTACTTTTTAAACTAAATGATTTCTATACATAAGAATTGACTCTCCTTTTCCTCTGGAGTACCATTAAAAGGTTAAGAGAGTTTGTGGCTAACTTGAACTTTATCAGCCTCAGAGTTCAGACTTTTCCTTGCATGCCTTCCCTGCAATTCAATCCAATAAAAGTGTGTCCAGCCAAGTGGCTTCCCAGAGCTGCTGGGTCAACAAGCCCGACTAGGAGGCTATGGAAACACCTTGCTCCTCGTTGAATGGTCTATCCCATCCACTAGTTAGCACAGTTCACGCTGGACTTCTGAAGAGTTCAAGCAGGAGTCACTGAACTGTGTGTTCCTAACCTTCCTTTTCACATGACTGGACATCCTTGGTGAGCCTTATCAGCTGCAAAAACAAATAAGTCCAGTGCTACAATAATAAGCTATCTTCTGAGGAACAAATGAAGTGCCCAATACTGATAAATTGATTGCCAACACAAAGAGAGTACATTTTGTTATGGGAGCCAATGCGAGTGACTTTTGAAAAGGACAGAAATAATGTAGCCTGGACTTAGGGTGAGAGCCAACCCTACAGGCAGAATAAATACAGATTGAGCTGGGTAAAGACTGGCTGGAATTGGAGAACTAACAGAAAGCTCTTGGAATAGTTTTATTGACCTGAACCCAGGAAATGATGGTTGGAATGGAAACAGGATAGATAACAGAATTTAAATGGACAAAAGGAGGCCACAGGCTTGATGCAAATTAATGAAGGAGCCGGACGTGGTGGCGCACGCTTGTAATCCCAGCATTCGGGAGGCTGAGACCAGAGGATCCAGGTTCGCGGCCAGCCTCAGCTACCTAGTGAGGCACTCCGAAACTTAGTGAGACTCGGTTTCAAAATAAAGAATAAAAAATAGGGCTGGGGGTGTAGCTCAAAGGTAGAATGCCCCTGAGTTCAATCCCCAGTACCGAAAAAAAAAAAAAAAAAAAAAAAAAAACAAATTAATGAAGGAAAGCACAATAGAAAGAAAGCGATAAGAAGACACTAAAATTTATAGTCTAGATTAGTAGTCCTGGTGAAGTCATTAATATAATTAAGGAACAGTTGGTAAGGGGAAGACACGATGAGTTTGGTTTTTGGCTGTAACAGTTGGAAAGTATCTGGGGACATCCATGGGAATGCCCCAGCAGACCACAAAGATATACCACGGCTGGAAAAAAATATTTAACAGCACAAACTTTGAAATTAAATCCTGGTCTGCCACTTAGATTCAGTGGCCTTGGATGAGATAGATATTTAAGCTTCTGAGCCTTTGAGTTTCAGTATCTGGAAAAATGAAGGTAGTAATTAACTGCATTATAAGATTTTGTGAGTATTAAATAAGAAATATGAGTATTGTCAATAAGAGTAGTCACAGTGCCTAACACATAGTAAGCACTCAATTAACTCCCTTTGAGTCATGGCAATAATCTCTTCCTGTTTCATCCTTCACCTGCCTCTGTCCACCTCTGCACAGCAATCAAAAAGATCAAAGATCTTGTTACGACAAAGATGAGATCTCTCCATCACGTCTCTACTTAAACTCTCTAAGGTGTCCCTCTGAACTACAGTTCATATGATTCAGCATTCCTCTTTCTCAAACATGCCAATCTTGCCAGGTGTGGTGGCACATGCCTGTAATCCTAGTACTTGGGAGGCTGAGACAGGAGGATCCCAGGTTAACAGTCAGCTTCAATAACTTAGCAAGGTCCTGTTTCAAAATAAATAATAATAATAATATAGGACTGGGGGTGTAGCTCAGAGGTAGAATACTTCTGGGTTCAACCTTCAGTACCAAAAAGAAAAAAAAAAGAAGAAGAAGAAGAAATGTCCATTTCCTTTTAGCAGCAGGGTATTTGCAATTGCTGTTCCCTCTGCCTGGGATGCTCTTCCCCAGATTTCTTTAGATTGGCTTTTTCATCCTTCTGTTACAATTCACATGATACCATCCCATGGAAGCCTTTGATCATCCTTTGTTCAACTGCCCCAGGCACCCTCTATCCTGTTGCTTTAATGTTATTTTATACACAGAACATTGTCATTTGAAACATGAAACCTCTAGATGTCTACATGATTTTGTCTATTCCTCTCTTTGTTGTTGTCATTGTTACTACTGGAGATTGAACCCAGGGTCCTTCTACCTCTGAGTTGCACCCCCAATCCTTTTTCTTTTTTATTTTGAAACAGGATTTCTGTAGGTTGTGAGTCTTGCTAAATTGCTGTGGCTGGCCTCAAACCTTCAATCCTCCTGTCTCCACCTCCCAAGTACTGAGATTACAGGTGTGCACCCCTGTACCTGGCTTGCTCCCCCTCTCCAATTAGAACATGAGTCCCTTGACAGAATTATATAGTAGGTTCTCCATAATAGTTGTTAAAGGAATAAATATTCGTGGAAGCATTGTGTATCCTTAGATATAAAGTGCACATTTCTTCCCCAGTAAGAGGAAAGAGTTTGACTCAGAATAATAATCCCATGATGTTGAGCTCCTGTGTCCTGGACTTTCCGCTGAGCTTAGCTAATTAACCTCTCGGCCCCCATTGTCCTTCTTACTACAAAAGAGCCAACAATTGCCACTCTCTTGCTGAAGACGGATGCAGTAAAGAAGAAAGAAGATGAGATCTGGCAGTGCCTGGAGTTTTACAAGAGGAAGACACTCTATTTGACTATTCAACCCATCACAAAGATGATAGGCACAGGCCCAAATGGCATCATCAAAATCCCTAAAGTCACATCAAATCACTGCTCTATGAATCACCCAAAAGGTCCTGAAACAATAGTCTATTAGAATTTCCACCAAGTATAATGATAATGTAAATCCCAGAATCATAGCTCAATGTAGTAGTTCCTGAAATATGAAAAACAAGGTCATACACCACCCCCACCCCCCCAAAATGGATTTGCAACCACAAGAATAATGCACAATACTTCGGCTAGAGAAGGCTCAGTGCCTCCATGCTCGGCCTCCCCGGCTCTCTCTCTCTCCATGGACCCCAGCAATCAATGTTCCTCTGTTGCACAGAGCCTACTGTTGGAGCATTCGGGGACACCCTCTAGGAGGCTGACTCTCAGAGACATTTTCTGAGATACAGGCAAGCACACTGAAGAGGACAGCACAGTCTTGACTTCACTTCACCCCCAACAAATGGAAGCTGAACTCCTAAGCATCCAGATCATGGCTCAGCTCAGGCAGCTTGGACCCACACAGCATCTTCTCTGGTTATGTGCCCTGTCCCCGCTGATGTCATCATTAGAACAAAATAATCAAGAAAGCTCAAGTATCTAGGGGAGATTAAGCAAATGACTTTTTCTTTCTTTCTTTCTTTCTTTCTTTCTTTCTTTCTTTCTTTCTTTCTTTCTTTTTTTTTCAGTATTGGGGATGGAACCCAGGGGCATTCTACCTCCACACTACTGCCCCAGACCTATTTTTTATTTTTTATTTTGAAACAGGATCTCACTAAGTTGTGGAAGGCCTCACTAAGTAGCTGAGGCTGGCCTCGAACATGGGATCCTCCTGTCTCAGTCTCCCAAGTACTGGAATTACAAGTGTGCATGACCACACCCAGCCCAGCAAGAATGGCCTTTTCACTTAGAAAGCCCCAGGGTTTTGTTTATTTGTTTTACTTTTTATTACTTGACAGTTGTATGACTTTGGGCAAGTTTTTCTAGACTTTCAGGGGCTTCTGTTTTTAATTTGCAAAATAAGGGTAATAATGCTTACTTTTAAAGAGTTGTTATAAGTATAAAGGAGATAGAGGAAAGAGCCAAACATACTCAATGAATGCTAGCTATTTATATGAATCAATAGCTAATAAAATTAATTGTCAATAATAATATCTGAATCCAAGCTCTTTCTTTTCTTTTCTTTTCTTTTGGACTGAGGATTGAACCCAGGATTGTTCTACATTTGAACTACACCTCAGCCCTTTTTATTTTTATTTTGAATCAGGGTCTCACTAAGTTGCTGAGGCTGGCCTCGAACCTGGGATCCCCCTGACTTAGCCTCCCAAGTACAGGGATTACAAGCATGAGCCACAGCACCCAGCCCAAGTTATTTCATTTTAATTCATCCATCAAATGTTGACTGGGCACCTGCTTGATGCCAGGCATTGTGCTAAATCCTAGGATGTAATAACCAGCACGGGATACTGATGCCCGTCCTCCTGAAGCTGGTAGATCTGAACTTAGGCAGTTGCAGTGTGATTCAGTAGGTGCTATGAAAGGGAGCGCTCAGGGTACACTGAGCTCCTGAAATGGACATCAGACATGGGCCAGGGAGTCGGGAAGGCCTCAGTGGAAGTGATGCTTAAACTGTGTGTCAGAGATGCTGTCCAAAGGTTGGTGATGCTGGAGCACAGAAAATCCTATGTGGAAAAAAATGCTTTGTGCAGATGCCCAAAGAACAGAGAGAAAGGCTTCTCCTGTGGTTGAAAAACAGGTTGAACAAAGCACAGAAGGCTGGTAAGAAGAGTCCTTGCAAGTCCTTGATGAAAATATTGTACTCTGATCCAAGAACCACCAGGAACATGGTAAACTTTTGAGTCAAAAGGGTGACATGGGCCAGGTGTGGTGACAAATGCTATAATCCCAGTACTTGGGAGGCTGAGACAGGAGGATCCCAGGTTGGAGGCCAGCCTCAGCAATGTAAGAAGACTTTGAGCAACCTAGCGAGATCCTGTTGCAAAACAAAAAAAAAATTAAAAAGGGCCAGGGGTGTAGCTCAGAGATAGAATGTCCCTGGGTTCAATCCCCAGTGCCACAAAAACAAACAAAAAAACAAATAATAAAAGAGTGATGTGACTGGATTGGTGTTTTAGAATGATCAGTCTGGTTGCAGTATGAAAAACAGATGAGGCAAAGAAACTGCTCTGAGTTTATGAATGAAGGAACTCTTCCACAAGGATGTGAAGTGATGGACATCTTCTAGAGATGTTTAGAAGGGACAAGACAGGACTGAGCAAGTGATAGGAAAGTGGAGCGAGAACAAGGGAGGAAGGAAGATGAAGACCACGTTAAATGGTGGTGCCAGTTACTGCCATGGCAAGCGCAGAGGAGGACACTTTGTTCAGAACATGATGAGTTTGGGATTCCCACAGGCTCTCAGCTGGGAACATTCAGCAACAAGATGATGAAGTGGCCTGAATCTTTTCTTGTCATCTCCATTATTACAGCTACCTTCTCTTAGTACTTACTAAACTGCCACTGTGACCCAGCCGCAGAGGGCTTCTCTTCCCTGAATACACCAAGTTCATTTCTGCCTCTGGGACCTTGCGTCTTGCCCTTCTCTCTGCCAAGGATCCCCTCAGATGGCAAAAATCTCCAGCTCCTTGTAATTCAGCTGTCAACACAAGACATTACCTCTGCAGAAGGCCTTCTCTCACCATCTGACTTCAGTTCTTGCTAAAGGACTCTCAGCCTCCCCTTCCGAGTCAGAGTCTTCACTATCACTATCACTGTCAGAAATTATCTCATATTTTTTTACACATACATAGAATATATATTGAATATATAGAGTAGGTTGACTATTTATATACAATATATTTCTGTGACTGTCTATACATGAATATATTGAATATATCACAATATTCAAGGAAAAATACCAAGAAATTCAACTGTGTTTCCAGGAGCTACAATAAACAATACAAAATATGTATGCACAGTTGCCCAAAACTTCCCAGAATTCTGTTGTGAAGGCTTGAAAAGGATATTATCATAGAAATATCCTTTTATTATTACATCATGATTATACATCATAACAAGGTTCAGAATGGTAGATACATACATGCACATGGAATTTTTTTTCCCCCCCAAAGGAGAAAATGTTTTATTTGACTAGGCAATTGACTAGGCAAACAGAAGTAAAACACTTTTAGGCCTTAAGATATGTCGATATGTTTTTAAAAAATTTTAATGTGCTTTTATTGGTGTATTATATATCACATCATAATGTAAATCTTGTTGACAGTGACTACATGCACATAGCACTTGGTGGCCACCCCCCTCCTCCCCATTTCCCCTCTCCCCATTACAGAGTACTGAGATTGATGTTAGTATTTTCACATACATACACATAGTTGATGGTAGTATTTTCATTAATGAACCTCACTCTTCCCTTAGACCACTTCCCTGGCTCCACTGGGGTTTCTTCTCCATTATCTGGAATCCCTCTGGTATCTCAATTACTCCCTAGCTTGTTTATATTAGAGAAAACATATGCTCCTCCACTTTCTGTGACTGGCTAATCTTACTTAACAATGTTCTTCAGGTCCTTCCATTTTCTTGCAAATGATGCTATTTTATTCTTCTTTATTGCTGAGCAGATTCCATTGTGCATATTTCCCATAGTTTTGTAATCCATTCATCTGTTGATGGACACCTGGGTTGGTTCCATAATTTGGCTATTGTGAATTGTGCTGTTATAAATATGAGTATGTATATAGTTCCCTGGTTTCAGCCTCTTTGGAAAGATACCCAGGAGTGGTATAGCTGGATCATATGGTGGATCCATCCCCAGTTTTCTTTTTCTTTTTTTTTTTTTTTTTGAGGTACTGTGGATTGAACTCAGAGGCATGCTACCTCTGAGCTATACCCCCAGCCCTATTTTTTATTGTTTATTTTGAAACAGGGTCTCACTAAGTTGTGGAGTGCCTCACTAGGTAGCTGAGGCTGGCCCTGAACCCGGATCCTCCAGTCTCAGCCTCCCGAATGCTGGGATTACAAGCGTGCGCCATCACACCCGGCTTCCCAGTTTTCTAAGGAATCTCCACACTGATCTCCATAGTGGATGAACTAGTTTGCAATTCCATCAACAGTGGAAGAGTTCCTATTTCCCTACATCCTCATCAACATTTATTGTTATTTGACTTACTGATGATTGCCATTCTGATTGGGGTTAGTTGGAATCTCAATGTAGTTTTGATTTGCATCTCCCTGATTGCTAATGATGTTGAACATTTTTTCATGTAGCTATTGGCCATTTGTATCTCTTCTTTTGTCAAGTGTCTATTCAATACAGTTGCCCATTTCTTGATTGGGTTATTTGTTTTTCTAGTGTAAAGTCTATTAAGTTCTTTGTATATTCTAGATATTAATCCTCTGTCAGAGGGATAGCTGGTAAAGATGTTCTCCCATTCTGTAGGCTTTCTCTTTAGACTCTTGATGGTTTCCTTTGATGTGCAGATACTTCTTAGTTTAATGCCATCCCACTTATTAATTCTTGTTTTAATTTCCTGAGCTTTGAGGGTCTTGCTGAGGAAGTTTCTACTTGTGCCTATATGTTGGAGTGTCGAACCTATGCTCTCCTCTAGTAGCTTCACCGTCTCTGGTCTAACTTCCAGGTGTTTGATCCATTATGAGTTGACTCCTGTGCAGGGTGAGAGGTATGGATTTAGTTCCATTTTTCTACAAATGGATAACCAGCTTTCCCAACACCATTTATTGAAAAGGCTGTCTTTTCTCCAGCATATGTGTTTGGCCCCTTTGTCGAAGATCAATTGGCTATAAGAGTGTGGATTTGTTTCTGTATCTTCTATTCTGTTCCATTGGTCTATGTGCCTGTTTTTGTGCCAATACCATGCTGTTTTAATTACTATAGCTCTGTAGCATAATTTGTAGTCAGGAATTGTGATATCTCCTGCATGGTTCTTATTGCTGAGAATTGCTTTGGCTATTCTAGGTCTTTTGTTTCTCCATATGAAATTTATATCTTGTTCTTCTATTCATGTACCCATATGTAACCCTTCCATTCATTCTTGTCACTCACACTGTGGATCTGCACTGTCCCATACTATAGGCACTGGCCATATACAGCTTTGTAAATCTAAAGTAATTAAAATCACAGGGAAAGCTGGGACAGGAGAATCACGGATTCAAGACCAGCCTCAGCAACTTAGCGAGACTCTCAGCAACCTAGTGAGATCCTGTTTCAAAACAATTTTTTTTTTAAAAAGCTGGGGAGGCTGGGGATATAGCTCAGAGGTAGAATGCTTCTGAGTTTAAGCCCCAGTACCATAAAATAAGTAAATAAAGAAATTATAATCAAATAAAAACTTTGAGTTCAGTTCCTCAGTTACATTAGCCAAATTTCAAGGAGTTAATAGTTACATACAGCTAGTGGCTACCATACCAACAGCTCAGATATCAAACAGTTCCGTCATCACAGAAAGTTCTAATGGATGTCTCAGTTCTAAAAAGAAAGGTCCATGAGAGACACTTCTGGATACCCAGAGTCTACAACATTCTCCAAACTATAGGCCAGGGTTCATGAGTAGACTCAGAAACTTAGCAGATTGTAACTGATATACGTTTTAATGAAATAGAGGACAAAATAAAACATGTCACATTAAACATAGGGAATATATGAGTTTCTTAATGAAAATTTGTTTATGTATGTCCTTGGTGGCATTATTCATTATTTTTCCTGTTGTATATTATAGCAAACATTGAAAAAAAAGCTCATAATGTGATGTGGCTGATATCACTTAGCACATTCTCAAATTCCCTCCATTTCCTTCCCCACAAATGACACAATTTTGCTCTTCTTAATGGCTGAGTAAAATTCCCTTGTGTGTATATAGCAAAGTTTCTTTATCCACTTACCTGCTGATGGACACCTAGGTTGGTTCCATAATTTGGCTAATGTCAAAATTTTTAAATGCCCTCCATCAATTTCCAGTCACGTAATAGGGATAAAATAAATTATTGAAATGAATCCCATTGTCAATAGTAAAAACACTTCTTGCTGGTGTGTTTGTTTTGTGTTACTGGGGCTTGAACCCAGGGGCATTCTACCTCTGAGCTACATTTCCAGCGCTATTTTATTTTGAAACAGGGTCTCATTAAGTTGCAGAAGACCTCACTAAATTGCTGAGACTGGCCACAAACCTATGATCCTCATGTCTCAGCTTCCCAAGTACAGGGACTACAGGCATGTGCCACCATGCCCAGCTTCAGTTTTTGTTGTTTATCTGAAATGCTGCTCCGGTTACACCACCAGCCTCAGAGCCACTCATCCCCACTCCCTACCAATAAGCGACATTCTCCTCTTCCTGCAGGTCTTTAGCATTTCTCTGCAGAGCCTTCCTTGCAGACACACTGGCAATGGAATGCATGCTGCCTTGTACTCTCCAGTGTGCACTGTAGCTCCACGAGGCTGGGTCACATCTTCTTCCACTCTGCAACCACACCCTGCCTATGCCAGGAATGCCCTAAACAGAGAGCTCAACAAGTATGTGGAAGACCTACACAACCTCCTGGGGGAGGGGAAAGCTGGATCCCCACTTCAATGCCATACACCCCCAGAATTCCAGTTAGGTCAAGATTTAAAACAGAAACATGAAACCATAAAAGTTCCAGGGGAAAAAAATTAAAAATATAAGATAGTTTTTTAGCACCCCAAGGAAATAGAGAAGGTTTTTATAAAAATTTCCCCAAAACCCAGGAGCAAAGATTGTGCAAAGATTGGTGGATTTGGCCACCTAAAAACTGAGTGTCTATATCTCAAAACACTAGAGGCAAGACCAAAGGAAACTGTAATTTACATCACAAACTAAGGACTAATTTCCTCCATGAATAAAAAGCTCTTATAAATCAATAAGAAAAACTACAAAGGAAAAAGGATAATAATAGTTCACAGAAGAACAAATGGTTTAGATGTATGAAGAGGCACTATACCATTGATAATTTTAAAATGTAAATTTAAGCTACAATGAGGGACCACCATTCAATAATCAGATTGGCAAAGATCAAAATGTTTAAGAATATTACGTTAACAAGCATTTATAGGAACAGGCACATTCTTGCATTGCTTGTGGGAATATAAATTAGTATTACTTCTTGGAAGGCAATTTGACAAAAATCACTGAAATTTAAGGTATACATATATTGGACCCAGAAATTGATTCCTGAGTATTTATCCCATAAATATATACCCACAGGTAGAAATGCATCTCAGTTTGTAATAGCAAAAGATGAGGAATGACCTAAATGCCTGCATGGTAGGAGGTAGAGACAATGTTACGTATTAGGAGGTAGATCTCCAAGATATGGTTAAGGAGAAAACACTACAATTCAGAAAAGTATGTAGACTATGCTATCATCTGTATAACATATATATGCATATATGTGTGTATATTTACATATATGCATATGTATATATGTTTATGTATATATAAGTGCATATATGCATGTATGTTTGTAATATATAACATACTTTTAGAAATATATATAAGAAAATCCTACCAATGATTGGGAAAGATATTATATAACTGGAAAATAAAACAAGGAAGGAGATTTGCCATTCTATGTACTCTATGAGGATATTTTGAATTTTTAACAGATGCTAACCAGTTAAAAATACCAATGTCTAGCAAACTAAACAAGGATGTTACTAATGCATATAAACATAAACTCTCTCAACATTGTTTATGTGTGTGTGTGTGTGTGTGTGTGTGTGTGTGTGTGTGTGTGTGTGTAGGTGTATAGGAAATACTACGGATTGACTCTAGGGGCATTCTACTTCTGATCTACACCCCCCAGCCCTATTTTGTTTTTTATTTGGAAATAGGATCTTGCTAAGTTGCTGAGGGAATCACTAAGTTTCTGAGGCTGCCCTCAAACCTGTGATCCTCCTGTCTCAGCTTCCCAAGTACTGGGATTGCAGGCTTGTGCCACCATACCCCACTAATTCAAAGGATTTTTGTTTTAGTAATTTGTAATAATATCATTAGAAAAATTAAAACAATAAAAAAAAAAGACTCTACCTTGTCCTGTGTCAAACTAGAGGAGAATTTTCTCCAACCCCACTCAATAAAAGAGAAAACCAAAATGACCTCTGAGTTAAATGTCAGTCTAGTCAAAAGCTCACTCCCAAGGCCAGATTTAGGCCCTTTGCTGACTGTTTGTCATCACAGAATTCTGGCATGTTATGTAGAAGAAAAGGATTAATGTGATTCCCAAGTAAACCTAACAGTGAAATCCAGCTGCAGTTACTCATGTTGACGGATGACTTGGACCACTGGGGCACTGTTGTAAAACAAAGCTCACTGTTTATAAGACAGGGAGGCACTTTCTTTTCTCACATTTTCTCCTCCAGCATTTCTGAGCAGTTCCATTAGGAAGCCGCTGTTTACCCTGGCAGCCGGGCGCCATGTCTCCAACGCCGGGGAAGTGATTCCCTGGGGTACACATAGCCGGAGAGCTGACTCGCCACCAAAAAGGGGGTTCTAGTGGGTGAGAGGGTTTGAAGAACATACTTTAGAACGTGCATGGTGCACTCATGTTAACCATTGCCAGAAAGACAAGAGCAGAATATAGATGGGCTAATGCACTTATATCTAAATTTATTTATTTATTTATTTATTTATTTATTTATTTATTTATTA